>MU863671.1:0-114896 GCA_033575675.1 Parathielavia hyrcaniae | reverse complement strand
CTCCATGATTGACGCCGATCTGCATGCCTTCATTCTGGGGTCCAAAGTGGTTGACCACCCGGGTCTGGTCTTTGCAGGCATTCGTAGCTGCGGTGTGAATACCCGAAAGCAGTTCGTCGAGCAACGTACGCGAGTCCTTCAAGACAGTCTGCTCAACTGCTACCTGGCTAATCGCACTAGCTCGGTCGGCTTCCGTCTCGTCCTGCTCGGCTTTGGCGAGGCAAAGCGCTCCGAGCTTGGCATTCGCCTCAGCCAGCTGCTTGTCTGTCACTGCAATGGACTCGGCAATCTTTGTCTCCTTCTTTGATATTGTCGTCATCATTTCTTCAGTTGCTTGCGTCTGTTGAAGAGAGCTATGTCTATCTAAAGTTAGAGCATGCCCATGATGAGTTCGTAACATCAGACTCACAAGGTCGCGATGGCGACAACCGAAGTAAGAGTGATCTTGCAGTGCTGGAGCTGATCCGACATGGACTTTACATAACCTTGCTTGAAGAAGCCGACTATTGCGCGATCCCGTAAAGAGAGTTTCCCATTCTCGCTGTGCCGAGTCCAGCGACTGAGGGCGGTCCTGAACCTGTCGCATGACTCTCCGCATGAGGTAGTCGCAAGTTTCGACTGGTTGGCCACAGTCTCACCAAGTGACTTCCACTGAGCGTCGGATACAGTTTGAAGGGAAGCAAGTGCCTGGTCCACAGAGAGCAGATCGTTCCTGAGCGAATCGAGGGTTTCGGGTGCTTCGACGATCTTCTCGATGTCCTCTGATAGAAGGTGTATAGAGTGTACCACCGGAGCGGCGATGCCCACGACGGCAGCTGTAATGCTCAACGGGTCCATCGTGCACGGTGCAGAAATGGAGAAGGACGTTTGTCGTCTCCCAGACTGCCGATTGCTGCCAGACGAGTTGGTGAGGCTGAGACATCAGATCACGTGCGGTTAGGCTTCAGCCGCTGGACGGCAACCGTTGGGCGGCCTCAAGCAAGCCGTGGGCAACTACCTACGGCCTTTTCTGAATCCCTTCCAGCACATAGTGAAATCAGCCGTCGTGCAAGACGGATCGCCAACGATGGCACGGATGTCTACGTCTTTCGGACCGGGGAACCAGGGCGTCGAGGTGGGGTACAATTATGGGCCGATCAGTGCGGAGTTCCACCTGCCGCCGGGTAAGGTTCCTGTGGCACCGTGCGGGCCGATGGGACGTCCCGCCCGCTAACGTTAGATCTCAGAAAGACGGGAAACGCCGCCGGTCCCCTTCGCCACTATCCCCTTCTCCCGCGATCCCGATTTCGTCAACCGTGGAGACATTCTCAGCCAGATCGAGCAGCGATGTTCCGTGCCCGCCGCTCGCGTGGCCCTCGTTGGCCTGGGCGGTGTCGGCAAGTCACAGCTGGCCATCGAGTTCGCTCACCGAATCGACGAGGGACAGGCTAGCACGTGGGTGTTCTGGGTCCACGCCGGCACGCAGGCGCGCGTCGAAGAGGGCTTCAGGACGATTACCGACGCTGTCAAGCTGCCCGGTCGGAACCAGCCCAGGGCCAACATCCCGCAGCTCGTGTACGGCTGGCTGTCCAACGAACGGAACGGTAGATGGATCATGATCCTCGACAGCGCCGACGACCCCGACGTATTCTACGCCCCGACTAGCAGCGACGCGCGCGCCGGGCGGCCATTTGCAACGTACCTACCACAGAGTCGAAACGGATCGGTTGTCATCACAACACGCAATAAGGATCTGGCTTTCCGGCTGACTGGACGCCGTCAAAGCATGATCGAAGTCGGACCAATGGCGCAGACGGACGCCCTCGCGCTCCTAGAGAAGAAGCTAGGATCGCTCCCGGATACCGACGTGGCGGCCGACCTCGTACGCGCACTCGACTTCGTTCCGCTCGCCATCAGCCAAGCCGCCGCGTACATACAGGCAAGGGCGCCGCGGAGCTCGCCCGAAAAGTACCTTGCTGAGTTCCGGGAGAGTGAGCGTAAAAGGAGCAAGCTTTTAGAGCACGATGCTGGGGACGTGCGGCGGGATGGAGGGGCGTCGAACGCGATTCTCACGACGTGGCAGATATCCTTTGACCACATCCGGTCCAAGCGGCGCTCTGCGGCGGATCTCTTGTCGCTGATGAGCCTTTTCGATCGACAAGGTATCCCGAAGTCCCTCCTCAAGCCCTCCAAGGAGACCAAAACAGCAACTCAAAGCAAGTGGTTTCGAAGACGCTGAAGACTCAGGATTCCATAGCACCGATGGCGAGATAGATGATGGGTTTGAGGATGACGTGGCGATGCTAAGGGACTACTGTCTTATCATCGACAGCGAGGCAGGGAACGATTTTGAGATGCACGGACTCGTGCAGCTGTCGACAAGGAAGTGGCTCCAAGCGTTTGGGCAGCTGGAGACGTTCAAGCAGCAGTGCATTGAGCGAATAGCGGCGTCATTCCCAACAGGGGAGTACGAGAACTGGACGGCGTGCGAAAGTCTCTTCGCACACGTCCAAGTGGTCCTTGCTTACCGGCCGAGCGAAGAGACGGTGGAAACATGGGCGACGCTATTGCATAACGGTGGATGGTATGCATGGCTGCAAGGGAGATATGAGACTGCGGAGCAAATGTCGGGAAAGGCGAGGAAGGCCCGCGAGAGGAAGCTAGGTGCGGAGGGCATGGCGACTCTTACAAGTACATCACTGTGTGCTCTGGTCCAAAAGGACCGAGGCCGGTGGGAGGAGGCCGAGAAGCTAGAGGTGCAGGTGATGGAGACGAGCAAGACCAAGCTCGGGGCCGACCACCCAGACACGCTGACGAGCATGAACAACCTTGCGTTTACTTGGAAACGTCAAGGTCGAGACACAGATGCTTTGGCGTTGATGGAGGGCTGTGCCCGAGCTCGGAAGCGAGTGCTTGGCGCAAAGCATCCATATACACTGTCATCCTTGGACGCCGTAGCCAAGTGGAGTAGCTAGTTTTTTTTTTTTCTTTCCCTTCTTTTCCTCTTTTATTAGGATGTCATGGGCTATGCAAGTGCATAATGATGTAATTATCGGGCTGTCATCTTTGGCCAAGGTTGTCGTCATGTACCTGTAACTGCATGCCTTGTCACATGTATGTTGACGAAAGCGGCTAGTGCATTTTGTGCCACAACGTTCCAGCTGTAACCAGTCTGTGTGTGTGTGGTCACTCTACAATGTGGGTTGTCGCGCACTGTGTGAGTTACCAAAGCCTTCGTGTTCGGTGGACAGGTCCAGGCTGATTTGCAGGAGAAAACAACGGCTCCAGGGCAAGATATTGAAGACTATACACGCGGCTGTCTATATCCACTTGTGCTAAGGGGGTAAGGTAACTGAGTAGACAAGACTGCAGGTAGGGGAGAAAAAGAAGTCAAGTAAGCGCACTGCAATAGCCCCCTGGGCCAGAAGAAGAAACCTCACCGAGTCATTGTGCTCCCTTCAAACCGCAACCATCAACTCGGATTACCACCAGACTGGGACGGACCGGGAAGTACAGGGTCCCCGTCACCTCCAAATTTGAAATCCAAAATCGGGTGTAGGGGAGCCGTCTGTCTCGTCGCTGCCACCCTCCCCGGGCACGACGGCGCGAAGGAGTCCTCGCTATCCGGGTTGCTAGCCCTCTTGCGCTTCCCCCTGATAACACTACGTGCGGCCGGTTGTGCTGCGGCGTGCTTCTCCACGCCGTGCCGGACAAGGTCCTCAATCCCATGAAGACCGCGCATCTCTCCTGCCGGTAGTGCCGGAGCCACGTACGCGGAGCAATTAAACGATTCCTGGAGCATATCCTGGTGCCGGGTACTGAAATGTCTCTGAATCCCAGCTTGGGCACGCGCAGATGTCCGCAGAGGAGGCACGGCTCATAGGGAGGAAGTGCCCACTTGTAGACGATGCGAGCGTGCGTCTGCCACTCCCCGATGCCCATGGGTTTGACGTGCACCAGGCGCTCGCGAGTACATGCGCCGCAGGCAACCTCACGGTCTTTACGGAACCGTGAGACCTCGGTTCGGTTCATGTGGGCGGGGAGAGCTGAACGCTCGGGGTATAACGCAGGCCGTGGACATGCTCGAGGTGGTTGCACCACTGTGCTACGCCGTCAAAGGAGACGTCTGCTGCCCTAGAACCCTGGCAAGTCCGGCAAGCGGGAGGTTTGTTGAACGTGCCGTAGCGGAGATGGATACTCCGAAAGTGCCGTGTAAGCCCGGAGCGGTCTGCATACCTTGTGAGGCAGATGAAACAGCAGGCCGCCCGCGACACGGGGGAGTGCCCCGAACACCACGGCTTCTGTGCGCACAATGTAGAGCGTCCCTGGGAAAGTTTCCCGGCGCGGCGCCACCGCCTACACCAGTTTCCGGTTGCTGGGGCTCTGCGCCACGTTCCGGCCCTCGCACGCCTCCGGCACGACGGCCCGTTCTGCGGCTAGAGTCTCGGACTCGCAGTCTCCCCTGGGAAGGTGGCTGGGAGATGTTCAGAGAGGGTGATCGGGTTGGTTGTACCGGCGAGTGGTGACCGAGCGTCCACTTGAAGCCGTGGCAGGCAGTCCCCTTGCCGCGCCTTGTCTGCCACCCTCGAGCCACCGCCCCGGAGGCGCACCAGCTTTCAGGCCAACGCCTTTGTCCCGGGCTCCCTCGGCGAGACAGATACGAGGTCCACCCACATTCCTTCCCAGAAGCCCTGACCATACGTCTCAGGCAAATCTCGCCAATGATTGGCGGGAATGCATCGCTAACTGCATGATGCATGTCGGCGAGGCCATCATCAGGCAGAACAGGTTGCCAGTCTGCCTGAACAGCCCCTAGGGTGGGTATTCCGGAAAGTCCGTGAGTGGTGCGTTCTGGAGTGGCGCATCTGTTGGACGCGATTCAGACCCCTACCAACCCGCTTGACGCCTGAACGAGCATCCCAGCAAGCTGCGGTCTGCCTTGTTACTGCTCTATAGCCGTGCTGATGCAGGTTGGCTCCTACGCTTATCGCTAGTATGCGACGCGGACCGGCGATCTGCCTTCGGGTGATGTCGGCGCCGCAAGTGATTGTGAACCCCGAGAGCAGCGCGTGTACTCATTGCCAGGTCTGGCTCGCGTGGGTGGGCTGGGATAGTGTAGGCCACGGTCACGTCCAATTCGATGTTGGCCAGCTCGCTTAGGTTGACGAGCGCCGGAGCTGGGGCCTAGGTCGTTGAGTCTACATCGCTTCATTCTCGCTGAGAGACTCCTCCTGGGCCGAAGAGACCGGCCCACGGTGCAGCCGTCGAATTTGGCCTGGTCGAGGACGGTGGCCCGTGGGGTCTGCATCCTTCGACACACATGAACACGGCCAGAGCCAAGACGTGTAGAGGAGGGTCACAAACACGTTTGGTTGGCTAAGAGCGGGTTCGAAACGCGTTAGTGAAAGTGTGGTTACAACAAGGCGACATTAGATCCACACCAGAGCAAAAGTCGGAAAACGGAATTGGAAAACGGAGAGGTGAAAACTGAGCGCTAACGCGTTCCCTACCGTTTCAATCATCAGAACATGTTCCTGCACGTGACCTGAACTCTGCTGAGTCAGCATCCCGACCCAAAATGAAAGTGGAATACTAAGTTCCAGATTCACGTTCACGGCCTCCCCACAATAGCGACATCTTCTTGTCTTCGTTGTTGCTCAAAGGGGGCGGTTTCTTGTCCTCAGAGCGACCAGTTTTGGGCCCTTTTGAGCGGATAAGGAAGATTTATATGCAAAAAGAGTCGGTTGGGGTGATTTGCAGGGTAATAGATTTCTCTTGGTCATTCTTGCGAAGTTCAAGTTGTGTTGTTTGCTGCCGAGATGAAGCGACGAGGAGGATATCGTTCATTTCCCAGTAGCGGTATGTATTGGTATCGTACAGGGATGCACTGTTTTGTGTACTGTACAGTACCGTACTTTCAGTCCACCTCGGGGCCTCGAGCATCCATTGTTTCGTTCTCAGCGCCGGAGTGATCGGAACATAGGCATCGCATTGCCTTGGAGTCAAAAGTGACTAAGTAAAGAGTAGAGTGGCGCCAAAACACTCGAAACAATGGCGATAAGATGACAGCGTGTTTCCAAATCACACTAATGTCCACTCCAACAGCCTAACTCCAGGACCATGACCGGGTATGCCCAAGCCCAAGCACGTACTCCAAGACCAACGCCGCCCAGCCCGTCACTAAGGATATCAAGGAAAATATAACAAGTAAGGGAACTCGCAGAGAACTACCTGGTCGAAGCCTTGCCCTTGACCGCCGCTTTCGCCAGCGTGGGCGTGCTCAGTTCCTGTTGCGACTCCGAGGGACCCTCAACCGGCACCAATTCCCACCTCTTGAGCGGATTCTTCATGCCCACCCACAAGTCCGTGGGCAGGAACTCGCCCACCTCCTGCCGGAAGTGCTCCCGCTGCTTCCTGTCGGCCTCAATCAGGTTGTCCACGTTGTCCCTGGCCTTGCGCAGTGTGTTCTGTATCTTCTCCTCCGCCGCCCTCCTGCGCTCCGCCTCGAGCCGCAGGCTGTCGTATGCACTCGCATAGCCCTCATAAAACCGCCTGAGTGCGTCCATCTCCTCGAGCCTAGTGAGAACAATGTCCTTCTCGTCGGTCCAGCGCTGCTCGAACTCGTGCTTTGCCGAAACGTAGTCCTGGAGCCGCGTCTCGAGCTCCTCTAGGACGTGGAACGCAGTCAACGTGGCCATCCACACGCCCCGGATCCGATCGGCCTGCTCTTTGAGTATGCCAAACTCCTGCTCCATCTGCTGGAGCGTCGCCTGGATCTCGGCAACCACCTCGTCCACCTCGGGCGCGTCCTCCATCACCACTTGTAAGATTTCGGCGAGCTCCTGCGGATCCATCGGCTCGAGGTCGGGTAGGTGCGACTCCTGCTCGGTAATGACGCCCGATATGGAGACGGGATCGCCGTCGTCTGTTGCTTCGGCGGCGCGGCGGCGGGCGAGGGCAGCGCCGCCTTCGGTCGCTCGGACGGCTTTGACGCACATGTCGAAGTGGTTGTTGAGCGAGGAGAGGTGCTGGGCCATGGCGTGGGATTGCGCGGCTAGGGAATCTAGGAGGCGGGGGATCGGCTGGTACGCGGCGGAGGACGACGGGGAGTTGGGAGAGGGTGCCGAGGTTAGAGTCTTGTTGAGCAGGCGAATGTCGCCGTCGAAGCGGAGCAAGTCGCCGTCAAAGGATGTTTGTGCGGCCTGTACAGAAAAGAATAAGAGGGAGTTAGTTGGGAAGCGTTGGCGACAGCTCACCTGCAAGTCCGCGATGCTGCTCTTCAGAGCATTCTGTATCCCCTCAACGCTACCCTCGTCCACGAAATCCATCAGGCTCTTCTCCTCTTCCCCTGGCGGGCGGAATACTCGGTCGACAACCGTTTCCCGCAGCATCCGCATGGTCTGCTCAAGCTTATCGTTTTCGACATCCAGGGTACGGATAAGCTGCTTAAAGTCGCGCTGGCCTCTGTCATACGAACGTCCCACGATTGTCCGGAGTCGGCGGAGGACCAAAGTCTCCTCGTCAACCAACCGGCGCAGGAAGCCCGTCTGTGCGCCCAGGATGACCGACTCCTCCAGCATTTGCCGGGCGTGTGTTATGAGGTCGTTGGCCCGCAGGACCAATGCCATCGACGAGAGCGACTGCTTGGCTGCCAGAAGGTGCCTTACCAGCACCTCGACGGGCACATGGTCCGGGACGAAGTCGGGGGAGGCGGGGTCATGGTAGGAGGTCGGCCGGGAAAGGGGCTTGGCGGACGAGGCTGGCCGAGAGGTGGGCATGGCGATAAGAGAAGGAAGGAGGATAGGTGGCGGAATAAAACATGCAAGCTGGAAGCTGGGAATGGGATCGATACGGGCGCCAAACATACAAGATGGGGATCACATCATGTTGGCGCTACCTAGGTAGAGTTGGCCGGGCGTGATGGCGAGTCGAAGATGCGATCCACGGTTCGATGCTGCTGTCACCTGCGAGCCTGTGAACCCTTGCGCCCTTGCATGAGCCGAAGGCTCCACCGCTCAGCTTAGCTGGTGTGGAGCTTGGACCGCAAGGCTTCGAGCTCGCCATGGAACCCAGCGAACCGATAAGATAATACATGGGTGCCCCGCCAAAAACTCAACTCGCCGGGCCTAAGCAAGTTCACGACATCCCTGGTAGCGACACAAAACGACGTTTTGTACTCTGGAGCTAGACATTCCCAGCAGCATTCTGCCCTCTTTCATTTCTCGAACGAGACGACTATTTGAACGAATTTTTATCCGAGCCGAAATCCACGACTGGGTCGACAAGATGGCCTCGCAGCAATCAGAACCTGCCGGGCGTGCACCGCTCGGCGACGAAACCGTCTACCACGAGGAGGACAACGATCTCGATGATGTGTTCAATTCTGCCGACGAGCTAGACGATGACATACTCGACGACCCTTCTTCCGACCTCACCAAGTCATACAACCGCCAGCGCCAACTCCATGGCGCCGCTCAATCCGGTGCCGCCGTGCCCGCCTCCAATGCTCAAAAGCCGACAGCAAATACGTTCTCCAGTGTCGATGACCAAGTCGCCGAGCTGTCCAGGCACGCTGCTAAGATCCGCCTCGACAATGTAAAGCAGAACCAGGAGCGTGAGAAGGACAAGGCCGACCGCGCGACGGCCGAACTGGTGCTCGACCAGCGGACCCGCATGATCCTGCTGCAGATGATCAACCGTGGAGTCGTCAGCGAGGTTCACGGCGCCATCAGCACCGGCAAGGAAGCCAACGTCTACGGCGCCATGTTGTACCCCGAAAATGGCGGCGAGCCGATCCAGCGCGCCATCAAGATCTACAAGACGGCCATCCTGGTCTTCAAGGACCGGGAACGCTACATCACAGGCGAGCACCGCTTCAAGGGCGGAGCGGACAAGGGCAACAACCGCAAGATGGTCAAGCTCTGGGCTGAGAAAGAATTTCGCAACTTGCGCCGGTTATACGCGGCGGGCATCGCCTGCCCCGAGCCCCTCATGCTCAAGCTACACGTGCTGGTCATGAGCTTCTTGGGCGACAAGAGAGGGTATGCCTATCCACGGTTGCGGGATGCTCGACTTACGGGCGGCGATATTGACGATCAGTGGCGGCATCTTTACATCCAACTGCTCGGCGTCATGCGCCGCCTATATCAAGTATGCAACCTGGTGCATGCCGACTTGAGCGAGTACAACATACTTTACAACGACAAGAAGCTGTACATCATCGACGTGTCCCAGTCTGTCGAGCATGACCACCCGCGGGCCCTCGAGTTCCTGCGCATGGATATCAAGAATGTAGGCGACTTCTTCCGGCGCCAGGGCGTCGACATCCTGCAAGACCGGACCATCTTCAACTTCGTCACCGCTCACCAGGGTCCTGTCGATGAGCCAGAGCTGTCCCAAGCGATTGAGCACCTGTACGAGATCCGGCCGGTGGTGGCAGACACAGACGAGGCTGCCGCCGAGCGAGAGATTGACAATGAAGTCTTCCGCAACCAGTACATCCCACAGACCTTGGACGCGGTGTACGACATTGAGAAGGAGGCCGACAAGAAGGTGGATGACCTGGTCTACAAGCACATGCTGGCGGATCAGGTCGTTTTGAAGAAGGAAGGCGGTGAAGAGGAGACGGAGAGCTCGGATGAGGGCTCCAGTGACGGCGCGGCGTTGAGTGGCGACGACAGTGGGGATGACGATGAGAGCCGGTTTGAGAAGGGCCGGCCAAGAGGCAAGAAGCATGAAGACAAGGACGAAAAGAAGTTGCACAAGCAGGCCGTCAAGAAGGCGAAGCGAGAGAAGAGGAAGGATAAGATTCCCAAAGCGGTCAAGAAGCGGCTGGTGGCGACCACGACACGGAGAAAAAAGTAGGGCTCGGAGGGAAGCCGGTTCAGAAAATCAGCAATTTACGGCATTCTTCTCCGGCAACCTCAACTATAGTAGGTAGAATGTTGTCAGTTGGTCAACGGCAGGGCAGCGACCGGATGATGAAAGCTGATGACTGCTCCGAGAGGCTCCTTTGCGATGTGTTTTTGCCTTGGAGCATTAACCTCCGGCTACAACCTCTTAAGGGGCAGGTCTGAGCTAGCAAAAGACGCTTGCTGTGATGACCAAAGAGAGCACTGACGGTTAGCTGCCTGGCCGAAACGTCATGTCCGCGGTCTATTCATCCATCTGCATATGGGAGGTAGTTAACACGAGAACGAGCAGGATCGATCAAAAACTAGTACACCACCGAGCCTCCCAATATAGTCCACTGTCGGACCCAGAAAATGGCCTCCAAACTCCTTCGCCAGGCCCTTTCTACCACCCTCAGAATGATGCCAAATCCGTAGATGTGGACCTGGAGTTGCAGTTTCAGACTTGTCGGTCAGGAACCGGACCCCAACCAGGACTTTCCGTTACGGCGAGAAGCTTCCTCCCACTCAAGACCACACCCCTCAGACAACCGAGCACTGGCATCCCAAAGTCACTTCGCTATCAGCTATACTCGCTCACGACGACAACGGGCCGCATTGGCAAGTGCCTCAGCAACAGTGTGGCGCACTCCTTTGCAGGCCCCTCAGCGGACAGGAGATACGGCATCATATCGAGAGAGATCGCCGTGCCGCTCAACCGGCGCAACTCCATGTCCAGCAGCCGATAATGTCCGTAGGTCGCCACAAACGCCAGCCTGACGTCGTCGGTATACGCCGGCGCCTCGTACACGTCCATGTTGTACTTGGCCAGGAACTGGCCCAGCCGCTGCCCGCGGATGAAGGCGGTGTCTCGCCAGAGCGCAAGATACGTGCTCCAGAACCGGTCATCGACGTCGCTCACGAGCCGAACACCTCCATCATTACCACTGTCATCGTCCTTCCGGGCGAACACCTGGGCCTCGCGAAAATGCTGCGCCCAGAGCTCCAGCGGATATCGGTACCGCTCGTCACCGGCCCACCTCCAGTTCTCTGTCGGCTTCTCGCCGTACTTCCAGAGGGCAATGCAAGCCTCGGCCATGGCCTTGTGTGCTTCCTTGTCGAAAATGGAGTGCCGGAAGGTGGTGCTGCCATGGTTGTGGGACGCCATCTGTGGCTGCCGAGGAATCGGGACCGACGCGAATGGTTGGCGCGACTCCTGGAGGAACTCCTTGGCTGTCTGGTGTATAAAAAAGAGTTGCTGGTCGTAGATGGTAACGAAGCACCCGCACGTTTCCAAGACCCAGGCCCGGAAACTCTTTTCCGACTCCCACTCCAACGCTTCGCCGCATCGTTCCTCACCGGCGTCATCGTCGTCGTCACCATCCAATCCTTCATCGTCGGCAAACTCCCTCGCATTGAGCAGCAAGATGGCCGTGTGAACCGGGAGGGGCCGAAAAGCGGCCGTCATGAGGCGAAGCAGGAGCATGACGCGGTCCCTGTCGCCGTCGCGGACCTTGTCGAGGAGCTTGTCATAGGCGTCGTAAACGGTTTGCGGCAGCGTGTTGATGATGCCTTGCCAAACGCGCAGCTGATCGCGCAGGTTGGACTCGAGCACCTCGAACACGAGACGCACCCAGAGATAGGTCCGCTGCTGGCCCCCCTTGTGCTGGAAACTGCGCCGCAAGACCTCCTTGCGGGCGTCGCTGAACCCGCGCTCGGCCCCGAGACGGTCCAGGCGGTAGTCGACCACGGTGGCAATCTCGTTCTGGATCTGATCCACCTCCTCCTTGCTCTCGCCGGCGAGGTGGACGCAGCCGCGTGAGAAGTTGGCAAACAGCTTGAGGATTTCGGGATACCCCCGCGTCGTGACGAGCAACTTGATCTTTTGTGGGCGAGCCTGGAGCTTGACCATTCCCTTCAGCTTCGTTTCGGCGGCCGACCGCCTAGGCCCGATGCGGAAGTCGGCCACGCTGGAGTTGGTCTCGAAGAGGGTCTGGAGCCGCTCGACCAGCCACAGGCGGTCGCCCCTCTGGCACTCGTCGAGCGCGTCGAAGACGCAGACGATCTCGTTTCCCTCGTGCGCCCAGACGAGCTTCTCGAGGATTTGCCAGAGCACCAGCGGCTTGATGGTCAGCGCCGAGCCGTTCTGGATGATCTCGTTGCGGACGAGATCCGTCATCTCGGGCCGCTTGCTCAGCATCTGGTGTATGAGCGCGCAGAGAGCGGCGGGGGCGTTGTTCTGGTCCGGACTGCCGCCGAAGAAGAAGTAGCAGAGGGTGGTGGTCTCCGGGGACGCCTTGGCCGGGAGGACTTCTTCGACGAGAAGGCGCGACAAGACGGATTTTCCACAGCCAGGATCCGCAGACAGGAGCAGGAGGCCGCCGCTGGGAGAGGCGAGCCAGTTGTGGTACTTGGGGTGCGCCTGGATCCACTCGCAAGTGCCCTCTACACGTCTCGCAACGGCCATCATGCGGTCGAGGTAGGGGCAGGTCTTTTCGGTGCTGAATCGGGCAACGAGCTCCAGCCTGCGGGCCGCTGCCTGTTTCTGCCTGTCCTCGTCGCCCCCTTGTCGCAGGCTCCTCATCTCGCGGAGCAAATGCGAGAGGCTGGCCGTGTCTTGACTGATCTGCCCCAGGGTTACGCTGGTGACGGTGATCTCGAACCTCGCCAGGTAGCCGCCAATCTCGGTCTCGAGGCTGCGGACGTCCTCGAGTGCCGTGTCCCACTGGACGGAGAAGATGGAGCTGATTGCCCTCGTCAGCGGGCCTTTCCCGTGTAGGAAGCAGACCGCCTTGGCTTCGTATTCGAGGAGAGCTTGCAAGAGCTGTGTCACCCTGCCTCTGACGAGCTCGGCTAGAGACCACATGTCGGAACTGGCGCTCGGCGGAGTCTTGAGGGACTGTCGGGACAAGGTAGTGTACCATTCCATTTTCTCCATGACGTACAGCAGCCCATCCCGCAGGGCAAGGCTCTGTGTGGACGGCATGGCGAGTATCTAATGGGGAAAGGGATAGGTCAGCTGCTACGCACTGGAGTTGCGAGATACCCAAGATCACAGTCCGGCTTAGCTATTCCTGACTGGTGAGGCGCCACCTATCATTCAATCGAACAGAGAAATAACAGGCGTACTGGCAGTATGGCACAGATGCCCAGCCATGCAATCGAGGCGGGCGGGTACACAGCCACGGTGACGCTGACGACGTTGGAAGTTGCCCGAACAAAGTCAATGACTTGCTTGACCGCCATGTGCACGTTCTCGTGCCGCTTGGCTTTCTCGAGCGACAGCCGCGTCATGTCTGTCATGCGGGCCACGCGTTGTTTGCTGTCGCAGTCGAGCATGTTGGGGGCATCGTCGCTCAGCCGGAGGGTGTCTATGAACTTGGTGTTAGTGAGGTGCTCATGCCAGTGTGTATAACAGCCGCCCTGCATGTGCGTACCGGATTCATTCCTCTGGAGATGCATGTTGGTCAAGATCTTTTCGTATGTCTCCATGAGCTTCGCCGTCTCATGTGCAGCTCGGAGATTTTCATAGGCGACGTTCCAGAGATGCCGCGAAATGGCCCCTTGCTCGCCGTCCGTAGACTCGGTACCCGGAGCTCGGTATGCCGCGGCAGCCTGGCCCAAGTCACCCTCTGATATTACCGGTTGGACGTATGTGGTGCTGCTCCTGGCGTTGGTCGGGAGGATCTGAACTGTGGTGACACTCAAGCCAGGCTTCTTGCTGTCTGTTGAAGCTGAGGAAGAATGGGCTATGGCGGTGCTCTGACTTTCCAAGACTGTACTTGTGTTTGTACTTGTCCCTGTACCAGCCGGCGGTCTGTCGTCACGGTCGGAGCCAGCGTGAGACTTGTTACCCAAGCGACGCAGCTTACTGAAAATTGATGGGCGAGCCTCACGAGATCGTCTCATGATCCTAACGACTCATTTGTGTGCTGGCTGGTGGTTTGGTGATTGTAGCAGATGGAGGGGAGGGGTTGAGCATGCGGGGAACAAGCTGATCCTGCATGTGAGAAACATATAGGCACTGTGACTGAGCACCACAGCGCCGCAGCTTCGCAGTCAACAGAACTCTTGCCTGCAAAGGGGACTTGCTCTTCAGCATGATTGTTCTTAGCGCCCGAGGCATAGCCAATCAGGGCAACTTGGTTCGATGATTGGGATTTGAGAGGTCAGTATTTCAGTCCGACTTACCACCTTCGGACTTCCCGTGGCTTTTTGCCATTGTGGGCAGATCAAAAGAACTTTCCTGGGAATACCTAGGGAGGTGTTATTTATTGGTTGATTTTAGTTTGGATGACAATCCAGGGGAAACTACTCCATTGGTTCGTATTAACTAACCCCAGTTAATAAGTTCAAGTTGACTCAATCAACTTACATCTACAATAACTACAGGTTCTCTATTTCTTTGTCAAGGTAGCCTTGCTGACCGTTGCAAGTTGTGTTAATTGATGTGTTGACTAAAGTACATGTAGTACAGTAGTAGAAGAAAGGCTCTGGTTCCATACAAGGCAGCCCGTGACGGTGTCAATTTTGTCATCGCTGAAGAGCAAGGGCAGGATACGCGAGGTCACGGTCTTTCTTCTGAAGGTCCTTGAGGTTGTCTTGGCAGGTTGACAATGACAACGGCAGCGTCCGCCAACATGCTCCATACCTCTCCCACCGGGCCGGCGTCTTCATGGTACCGGGGAAGTCCTTCAGGAGGAACGACGTTCTCGACCATGGGCTTCTGGGTTTTGTGCGCCAACCAAAAAGACGAAGCAGTCAGGGGGAGGGTGGAAGAGAACCTCTGGTGGGGGGCGTATGAACATGATACCTTGGCGGAAGACCGAGGATGGATGGATGTGTTGGATTGGCAACAGCTGCAGGCGAGGATGACTGATTCATACAGTTCACCAGTGAATGCATCAAACGATAGATAAAGTGGTCAAATCTGGTGTTGAGAGCGTTGCAGATAGATTGATTGATCGGTGCATGCCCCGGTGCATCGTTCCCTAGGAACAGCCAGATGTGGGCGTTCCGCCCATGCCCAGGAAAAATCTGGTGCGTGGAAGCCCCTGACCATGGCCCCACAAATCTAACAGGATGTCTGAGAAGGTATCATACATGTAGAGGTCGGTCTGCAACTCTGCAGTTCTACATAAGTAAGTAACTAAGCAGTCGAGTAAATAGAGCAAAAGGAGCAATGCTACGATATATCAATAGTTGCGGCGTTGTCTCTTTATTGTTTTCTTCAGTGCGGATGGTGTGATCATGGATGAATGTTCCCCCTGAGGTGCAGGAAATTCACAAAGGCTGATGACCTGATTTGCAACATCAAGGCACCTTTATTGTTGATTCCGTATCTCTAGGCAATAGTACCTTGATTACCTACAACTTGGGTAGAGAAAGCACGCCCTTCCTACGACAGTGACGTTTAGCTGCCCCCATACGGATAAGCTGCTCCGTTCAGTAATACCCAGCACGTCATGTCGTGTATTTAGCGCGCTATCTCCGGACCCGGAATGTCGGCACCGTCACGAGCTAACGATACCGGTAACATGCCGGCAACAAACAACCTAGCGATGCTCGTGGACGGTGGGCCCCAATCATCCATCAATGTGACGCTTCGCGCCGCGAGCCATTCCCGAACACCCCAACATTCGCAGCGCTTGGCCTTCTCTTGGCTTCAACGGTCATGGTCTCGACCTCGGCTATGACAACCCGACATGCAAACAAGATCCTGAGAGCTGCCTCAGCTCCCGATCATTGAACATGGCCGAAACCGAGAAGGACAAGCGACACAGCCAAGAGCCGGGCGGCAACCAGGTTGAAAATGAGACCGAGAAAGGGGAGCAATCGCTCTTGGACTCGAGTTCGACGGTAGGATCACTCGATGCCGCGGCCACGGTGAGAGTCGAAAAAGAGAAGACATCGACAGCTCGAGTTGCTCAACACCATGAGCCCGTCCCCAGGCCGATCCATCATGACGACCTTGGCTCCCCGGATCTCGGGCATGAGGAAGTCGAGGGCGCCGTCCCGGGTCATGAACTTGATGTCGAGCTTGCCCAGGTGAGTTCCCTTCAAGTCATGAGGAATCATGCATCAACAACTAACACCATGCCCAGCAACACGACGTCGCCGAGTTCAATCGCATCAGCACGCGCACCAGCACACGATCGCGCCTATCGCGCATCGTCTCGCGCAGGCGCACGCGCGAGCGCATCCCGCGCACGCCGATCCCAGTGTCCGACCTGGACCAAGGGACGGTCGGGTGGGAGTCGCAAGACGACCCGGCCATGCCGCTCAACTTCCCCGAGCGCAAGAAGTGGCTCATCGTCGGCCTGCTGTCGGCCATCACGCTGCTGACCCCCTTCGCCTCGTCTATCCTGGCCCCCGGCATCGCAAGCATCAACCGCGAGTTCGGCAACACCAACCAGGTAGTCGGCACCATGACCGTCAGCGTCTACCTGCTGGGCTATGTCATTGGGCCGCTGTTCCTGGCCCCGCTGAGCGAGCTGTACGGGAGGAGGCCGGTGCTGAGCGCGGCGAACGCCTTCTTTTGCGTATGGCAGATTGGCTGCGCCCTGGCGCCCTCGATCGAGTCGCTGATTGTCTTTCGCTTCTTCAGCGGCATTGGCGGTGCCGGGTGCTTGGTGAGTGCTGCAGCGAACATAATACCCAGTGAGGGAGTATCGGAACTAACGAGGGGCAGACTCTCGGGGCGGGCGTCATTTCGGATGTGTTTCGCGTTGATCAAAGGGGGTTTGCTATTGGCATCTACACCCTTGGGCCGCTGCTGGGTAAGCCAGCTACCTTAGTACCCCCTCCTTTCCGTTCTTCAAGACTAGCACTGACTGAGCCCGCCAGGCCCCACGATCGGCCCTGTCCTTGGGAGCTGGTTCACACAGACCATCGGCTGGCGCTGGGACTTCTGGATCGTCTTCATCGTCGCCGTCATCATCGTCGGCCTGACCGAGATCTTCAACTCGGAGACCAACCCGCGTGTCCTCATGCAGCGCAAGGTCAAGCGGCTCCAGCGAGAGCTCAACCGCGCCGACCTGCGCAGCTGCTACGACGCCCCCGACGCCGACAAGCTCAGGCCCACCCGAGTCTTGCTCAACGGCCTGACCCGCCCGACCAAGATGCTGTTCCTGTCGCCCCTCGTCTTCTTGGTCTCACTCTACATCGCCTTCACCTACGGCACGCTCTACCTCCTCTTCACCACCATCCCCGTCATCTTCCAGCAGACGTACGGCTGGAGCGTCGGCATCACGGGGCTCGTCTACCTCTGCCTGGGCATCGGCAACATAGCCGGATGGGCCGTCATCACCTACACCTCGGACCGGGGCGTCGTGAGGCGGACGCGGGCCAACGACGGCGTCTTCGAGCCCGAGATGCGCCTGCCGCTGAGCATCTACTTCAGCTTCTTCCTGCCGCCCACCTTTTTCTGGTACGGCTGGTCGACCTACTACGGCACCCACTGGATCGTGCCCGTGCTCGGCCTGTTCCCCTTCTCGTTTGGCGTCATCGGCTTGTTCCTGCCGCTGACGACGTACCTGGTCGACTGCTACCCCGTCTACGCCGCCTCGGCCATCGCCGCCAACACCGTCTTCCGCAGCCTGTCGGGCATGCTGCTGCCCCTGGCCGGCCCGGACATGTACCAGAACCTGGGTCTCGGGTGGGGAAACTCCCTGCTGGGCTTTCTCTGCGTCGTCATGATTCCCGTGCCGCTGCTGCTGTACACCTACGGCAAGAGGCTGAGGAAGATGGGCCTGCAGCTTTAGGGGTACCAACAGACGAGCGTGGATAATCATCAGCATGGGAAATGGAGCGTCTGACAAAAGGAAAATGGACAAAATGTGTTTGATGTATGAAAGCATTGCATTGACAAATAAGGTTGTTGCGGTGGGCGTTTCCTCCTATAGCCTTTGTTTGGAGCCACATACTATATAGGTAGCTTGCCCAGACCTTCCTGCCTACTCGCCATCTTCTTCCCTTTATCACCCTCCTCTTTATACATCACCCTTTCTGCCTGCATCTCATCACAAAGGTACTTGTACATAACATGCCTATAAAATTGTCATGGTTAGTCCGTGGTCAGCGATCACGGAGTACAGCTCTCTCTTGACAGTTCCATTGGAGTATCAGCCGCACACCACCAGTCATTGCGAGACCTCAGCCAGGCTCACTGGCAGGCTGATAGTAGAAACTCCGAAAACCTCCATCCTGTGCCATTGCCGGAGCAACGACCCACGTGCATGGTGCCTGAGTGATTAACATCGTACGCCTCCCAACTGGCACTGGGCCCATTGAAGGCCACTCTTCCTTCCCTTGCCATGTTAACCCTGGGACGGACGGGATGGGATCGCACCGTCCCAAGTCCAGTGTCACTCACGTGCCACAGGCAGGTGCCGCTCCCCGTGTGGAATCTCTGCGGCTCTGCCCGCTGCGTTTGCCTTTCAATGTCTGCCCATCAAGGTGCCAATAACAACTGCCTTGGACATCACTGAAACCACCATTTCTTAGAGCATCATCTATCTTTGTGTATGGTCAAGTCAAGCTTAACTACATTCCACCATCCTTTCTTTGACACGGTCAAAACCCAAAGACGATGGCCCTCTCCGAGGTCTGGCGCGGCCTCCCCAGCGACCTGACCGAGATCATCCTCTCGAAGCTGGTCGACGTCCACTTTTACAGCGACCCGGCGTACACATGGACGCACCTCCGTCACACGTCGGCCCACCAGAAGCACGTCATCGAGCACCGATTCCGAATCTTCTGGCTCCCGAAGCTGGGTATCACCCTCTACGCCGGCGTGGCGCATAAATTCGAGTACAGTGTCGTCGACGACGACGGCGATAGCGACAACGAGTCCGAGGTAGAGACGTCCGACCCCGATTCCGAATTCGTGGGCAGCAGAGCGATGGCCACCTTTGCCGTCCAGGTGCACATCCACCACCCCATAGGCCGGGTCCGACAGGAGTCCAAGCCCGGCAAGCTGACACAGAAGTATCTGCGGGAGTCGTGGGACGCGTACGATTCGGCGACGCACAGAAATATCACGGTGCGGCTGGGGGAGAGGTATCTCAATGGCGGATGCCGGGGCGGGTACATCCTAAATGACACCGACTTGGCGGGACTGCAAGTCCTGGCATGCGGAACGATTCGTTTCCGTTGGAAGGATGCTCTGAGTGAGCTCCTCCGCGAGGAGATGTACATGCGGAAAGTGGCCGACGAGATGGTATGTTCCCGCTACTGTTGTCCTTTAGTCACGACGGACTTGGATGGCCTCTGTTGGACTTTTGGAACCGACTGACACAATGTTCACAGTTCGTGGACGCCTGCAACGAGTGGCGGACCAACAATTCCCAAGATGAAGCTCTTGCAACCCAACTTCCGCCCCTGACCATCCAAGTCAAGATCTGGCGCTGCAACATCCAGTTCGCCCGCCGCGTCGCCGTCCTCCTCCACCGCGCGGCCAAATCCCAGACGTCAGATCGCCCAATCGACCTGAACTTCTCAGCATACTCCGAAAATCTTCACAAGCAGCAGCCGGATCTCGAGAGCGTCCAGAAAATCAAGAATACGTCGTGCTGCGCCAATTGCTCGCGCACGCAGTACCCGGATATCTTTGAGGTGGTCCTCACCGAGGAGTCGGTCGTCCCGCGCTTCGAGGCGTTTCAGCACTTACTAGAGCTTCATGATCAGCGGCAGCAGCAGCAGCAGCAGGCTGAGAACGAGAATGGAAACGACACGCCGAGACCGGATGACTATGTTCTCACTGTTCAGACCGTCCTCAAGTTGTTTCGCGACGAGTACGCCTGGACGTGTGAGTTTCACCCGACCGGTGAAGAAGAGGAACGCGAGGAGCAGTGGGAGGACCTGCGGAGCGTCTGGGTTGCGTCAGAGGAAGCTCATGTCAAGGGGGTTGACGTGATGCAGAGCCTCAGGTTGGGCGATGGAAGAATCAGGTGGGAGTTGCCCCCTTGGTGAGGGCCGAAGGGGCTGGTCAGCTCGCGTCTGGCTCAGGATATTACAATGTATGGTAGCGCACGCTAAGGTAGGTAGTATCAGATCCGAAAATGGAACTTGAGTATTCACTTGACCGTGGCCGGCTCAATCCTGTCGGACAGAGCAGACCCAGCAAACTTTCCTGACACACAATGTTCCCATCCCCGGTAGTTCCTCGTCAACTTCCTCCCCTTATCTGACACATGCCATGCCTCCCACAACCAACAAGTCAAAGATGCAATAACCCCGTACCTAGCCTGAACTACCACAATAGTGATATACAACCCCACCCCCCCCCTCCCCCCCCCCCCCCCCCCCCCCCCTCCCCCCCCAATCAAGCTCAGATGCGGTCCCACCTCAACAAAAGACCCGCCACCACAACCGGCAGTACGCTAACCAGCTCCCCAAGCCCCGCAAACTGCGGCGGGATCCTGACATGAACGAGCGCCCCCGAGGCGAGCAAGACAGCCAGCAAGTTGTACACGAAGCTCCACGCGAAATTGAACATGATGCGCCGCACCGCCTTTCGGCTGAGCGCCATCACCGTCGAGATCCTGCCTAGATCCGGCCGCATGAGCACGATGTCAGCGGCCGATTTGGACACCTCGCCGGCTGCGGACGGTGACAAGTTGGAGTTGGGGTTGGAAGGCGAGCTCATCATGGCGATGCCGATGGTTGCGGCGGCGAGGGCCGGGGCATCGTTGGTACCGTCGCCGCAGAAGATTACCACGGGGGGGTTGGCTCTGGAGCGGCTGCCAGTGGGGCTGGTGGAGAGCAGGTCTTGGATGTAGGACTGCTTGTCGGCTGGTGTGCAGCGGGAGCGGACTCGTGCGGGCGGGATATCGAGGTGGTCGGTTACGCGGCGGACTGCGCCGTCGTCGTCGCCCGAAAGGACGTGCACTGCGATATTGCGGCTGTGGAGGGCTTGGATGGTGGTGGGGGCATCCTCTCGAAGGGAATCATGCAGGCCGAAGACGGCGGTGAGGGTGTCGTTGACGGTGAGGCAAAAGACGGTGTGGCCATTCGAAAGCAGTAGCTCGAGCCTTGGGTCGGAAGAGAGGCCGAGCCAGCGGGAGTTGCCTGCCCGCAGTTCGAGACCTGACGCGGTGGTCCCTGTGACCCCTTTACCAGGCAAGGCTTTGACCCCATTGACTTTGACCGCCGAGGCACCCTTCGCCTTAAGATGCGCGCTAACCGCAACGGCCACCGGATGCTTGATGTTGTCAACCAGTCCCAGCAACATCGAGGCCGAATCGCTTGCGCCGTCTCCCTCCACATGATACTCCTCGGCCACAACAGACAGCTTCCCTTCCGTCAAGGTCCCGGTTTTGTCGAGGACAACGTGGGTTGCCCGATACGCAATCTCGATGCTCTCGGCAGACTTGAAGATGACGCCGTGTTCGGCAGCGACGCCCGTGGCAATTACAACGACCATAGGCACGGCGAGGCCAATGGCGCAAGGGCAGGAAACGATGAGCACCGTGATGGCGTAGGTAATAGCTTGGATGGTCGCCTCAGCAGCTGACTGGCCGCGGCCGGCGACACCAACTCCGATCCAAGCGACAAACGTGACGACTACCAGCCCAACAACCACTGGGACGAAGTGACTGGCCACGCGGTCGGCAATATGCTGCAACTTTGGCTTGGATAGCTTGGCCTGGTCGACCATGCCAGCAATCATATCGATGGTGTTGGTGCCCGGGAGGCGGGTGACGCGAGCTGTAAGCGTGCCCGACCCGTTGACGGTCCCCGCTATGAGGGCTGACCCGACGTGCTTCTCGACTGGCCGTGATTCCCCTGTGATCATGGATTCATCGACCTCGGAGGATCCATCAATCACCGTGCCATCCGTTGCGATCCTCGACTCCGGCACAAGACGGAATATGTCGCCATACTGAAGCAGACGAGCATCGATTTCGCGGTCCCCACCGCCGGCCTTGTCGACGAGAAGTGCAGAGGCCGGTTGCAGGGAGTGAATGGAGATGGATTCGACGGCTTTCTGCCGCGCCAGGGCAGCGACAAAGCGGCCAACCATGATCAGCGTGACAAGAAGAGTGCTGGTTTCAAAGAAGCTGCCCGTCGACAAAGGGTCCCCGGAGACAAGGTGGCCAAAGGACACGACAGAGAAGACGTAGGCGGCGCTGGTGCTGAGGACGATTAGGAGGTCCATCTCAATGACGCGCGAGAACACAAGAGCCTTGAGCGCCTTGGGGTAGAACGGCCCCGCAACCACCACCTGAAGGACGGTGGCCAGGGCAAGGGAGGCGGAGCTGTACGCGATCTCATGCTCGGGGAGTGACGCCCAGGCCAGAACTAGGACCGGTATCGTCAAGACGATGGAAAGCAGCGTCATGTAACCCATGTGTCTCAGGTGCTTGTTTCCGGCAGCGAGGGTGGGATCGGGGCCGAGAGGAGCAAGTTCCAACGGAGCGCCCCAACCGCCTTCAAGGAGGTCCCTCGCCCCAGCGAGTTCGGGGTCGTAGGCGACACGCACAGTTTGCTTGTCGACGGCAACGACATCCGTGACGCCCTTGGGCCACTCTCTTTTCACAAAGTCGACTGCGTCGTCGACGAGGATGTCAACCGTAGACGCATGCTCGCCCATCCTCTCGCACTTGAACTCGGTCGTCCTCTCGAGGTGCTTGAGCACCTCCGGCAGGGAACCGCTGCCGAGGTCGAGATCAAACTCTGCCCGTGCAAGCACCAGGCTAGTCTTGAGGTTCTTGACAGGCGGCAAAGTGCTGAGCACGCGTTGCAGCTTGGTCTCGCAGCCGGTGCACGTCATGCCGGAGACGCTGAGGATGACGTGCTCTCGTCCGACAAGCCCTTTCTCGACATCAGCAGACGCGATGTCGTGATCGTTTGAAAGATGGCCAGTGCTAGCACCGGGCGTGCAGCATTTCTTCTCGACTGTCGCAGGGGCTGGCTTGTCCTCGCCTGACGCCGTCTTGTCGCCACAGAATCCTTTGGAACAAGGGTGTCGCGGCGGCGAAAGCCTGCCAGTGCTGCCAGACTTACAGCATGTCTTTTCGAGTGTCGCAAGGGCTGGCTTGTCCTCGCCTGGCGCCGTCTTGTCGCCACAGCATCCTTTGGAGCAAGGTTTGCGCGGCGGATCTTGTTGGCGCTTGGAAGACGAGGATGCTGAGGGGCCCGGGGTTGCCGCAGGTTGCAGACGGCGCGATGGGTGGTGCTTCAAGTCCCGGCGGCGGTCGACTGAAGAGCGTTCCTTGGGGAGACAGCAGGACTCCTCCCCAAGGGCCAGCAGCGCACGGCAGATGCAGCCGAGCGCCTCCAGAGTAGCCTCGTAGGCGTCGCGAGTCTTGCGCGAATGGTAGTTGCACGGTTTCCCGTCTTCAGTCTCGGTGCATGAGGAAGCTGATCATCACCAACATTAGCACGGCGCCGATGATTACACGGAAGGATTAAGAGACGACCTACCACTGGAGGCATCCCTAAGTCCTGCCGAGCGGCTCTTGTCCTCGCATGCACGCAATGCCAAGCGATCGAGGCAAGTCACGTCGCAGCACGGAGACGGCTTGCTCTCGCAGCATGGCGGCGGATTTGATTTCTCGCTTTGCCCTTGATCCGTGACCGAAGGTGCGACTGGTGCGTTGGGCGCAGCACCCGTTGCGGGGGGCTGCTTGGCCTTGCAGCAGCCTGAATTGCACGCCATTCTGGGTCGGATCGTGAAGGATTCTGGGGAGTCGAACTCAAGTCACCTGAAACGTCGAGGGCTCTGTTCACTCTCTGAAGCTTGGGGGACCTGGGTAATGAGGGGAGCAAAAAGTTGTGAGGACCGGGAGCGCTGCCGCCGAGACGCTAGAGCCGTCCGAGGATTTTATCTCGTGACGGCACTGTGGTAATCACGGCCGTTTTTGAGCGAACTCGGTGGATTGTCACCAATCTCTGTTTTCTTGCGCGATGGCTTTCTTGGCCTCCCACATTTTGCGGATCGAGGCCTGTCTGGTCATGATTAGTACCGAGACGTGAGCAGGTGATATGTCTTGATTGTTCCACCCAGAGTGACATGTCTTCTCGAGGGTAAACTACTCTGTTACTGTACGTTCGTAATAAGGCACACTTGCACTCGCGGCGGATTGCGAACCGGACTTCGAGACAGATAAGCAAGCAATGAACCCCGCAACCCCAACAACGTGATCGGTGATTCCGGGGTCTGAAACCCGCTACAGAGATTCTCCGACGGGGTCTGCACCGGCCATATCGCACCGTTATTGGCATTTATCCAATCGAGCCAGGCCCCATGTCACTAGCGGGGAGATCAACTAAAACATCGGACTGCGATACGGCACTGAGAAATCAATCAACCGTTTCAAGAACTTGGGCTGTGAGCCGGCAATCTTGCAAGACCTTTTTGCCATGCAACACATTAGCAGCGAGCCAGCTTTTTGATCGAAACTACATCATCAATTACTTCAACATGGATCGGTCTCTTGATTCAGTTGACAACCTCCAAGGTCAGTTCTTTCCAGTTGCAAACCGGGGCGTCTACTGTGGTGACATGGCTCAGCTGGCAACGACTTTCACCAACTTCCAGGTTGTTTCCACGGTGCATGTCGCACTTCTCATTTTCGCTTTGTTTTCTGCTCTGGATACCCTACCCTAACCTCAATTCCACCGCTAACTTCAAGCAGAGAGAAAAAACATACTCGTCGCCGGGATCATGGCCTCATTCCGCGATCTGATCAACACTGCGGCTGCCCCGGTAGATAACACGGCCTCGACAGGCCAAGCCGCCTACCGCAGCATGGCTTTGCAGACCATGATGAGCGGTGTTGTACGTTTTGGCCTCTTTCTTTCTCATCTCCCGCTCCGCTCATTACTAACCAAGTTTCGGGTTCGTTGGCTACCTGTAGGTAAAATCAACAGAAGACCTTCTCTCCCTCACCCGCAAGATGCGAGAGCTCTGGGTCGTCGGCCCGCTCAAGGCACCGGGCGCCCAGGATGCCGAAGCCGAGCAGGCGATGCAACAGGACGCAGACCAAGTGTTTGCCATGCTCAACGCCATCCGCGACAGCCAGCGCCAGAGGCTGATGCAGCAGGCCGTCGAGGCCGGGGGCGGCTTCACGTATGAGAGGGCGGATCCGCCCGAGGTTCGCATTCAGCCGGCGGTGGAAGAGGCATCTGGCTCGAGGCCAGCGGGTACTGGACAAAGGGGGTCTGAGGAACAGACGCAGGCCAAGAGTGAACCGCAAATCAAGACTGAACAGCCCTGAATCAAGATTCCTATAAATACATTTTATGACTCTTCGCGCGAGGTGCCCACCTCCTCAACACCATCCGGCTCGTCACCTAGCTCGGCCTCGAGCGCCTTGGGCACCTTCTCCGTCCTGTCGGACCGCTCATGCGACGCCTCCACGCCGCCCGCAGTCACCCAGAGGAAGTAGTCGGTCCGGAAATTGTCTACCTGGTTGAAGAAGAGGTGGAATCTGCGCAGTCGTCAATCAGCAAATGATACTAAGAGAAGTAGTTTGCTTGGGAGGGAACCATACGAATTCTCCTTCTCCTCCAGCTCAAACATCCTCCGATAAATCTGCTGATCCTTGAACTCGGCAATCTGCGCCTCCCACTTGGCAAAGTCGATGGCCTCCTTGCCGAGCCCGGCCGCCTTCTTGTTGTACTCGGTGAACATGGGCCGCTCCAGCATCAGGCCCAGCCCGGGCGCCTTGGGGATGCTGATGCGCCGCGGGCCGTAGCTGTCGGTGATGATGTCGAGCGGCGCGCCGCAGCGCACCACCATGACGGCCATGGCCACCATCTTACGGATTTGGTGCATCATGAAAGACTGCCCGTGCACCTTGAGCGACAGCCATTCTGTGTCGCCGATCGTGATGGGGTGGGGGTTGACCTGGAAGGATTTGATGTGCCGCTTGGCCGAAGGGTCGCGATAGGACTTCATGATGGTGTAGTTGTGATAGTTGTGGGTGCCCAGGTACAGGTCGAGGGCTTGCTGCAGCTTCTCCATGCGCGCCGGGGTGACGTGGTACCGGCGCTTGGCTGCGACGTAGGCGACTTTGACTTCGCGGAGAGCGAGGTCAACGGGTGTCAACTCCTTTTTTGTGGGATCCGCCTCTTGTGGCTTGTCAGACGGTTTTTCAGCATCCCTCATCTCAGCGTCCTGAGCCACCACATCTGAGTCGGGCTGGGCTGGGTTTCCCTCGTCGGTAAGGTCTTGGTCTTGCGTGTCGTGAAGCTTCCGCAGGACTTCGGCCCTAACATCAGGATCCAGCTTTTCAAGAATGGGTTGGATGTCGATCTTCTCAACCTCATCCCAGAAGTCCTTGACGTCGTCGAGACGCCCCATGTATTGATCGTACACACCCTTCTCCGTGGCTGAGTCGGCGAGTTTCTTGCCCAAAAAGCTATGGGGCTGCGGCGGGAGGAGGGAGTAGCTGGGCATCAGGTACTCGTACCACCGGGAGTCGCAGGCCTGGTAGCAGCTGAAGCCGTTGCTGGCGCGCTGGATCCCCCATATCCTGATCTGCTCGGGCAGGTGCTGGTTGATCTTGTCGACGACGTCCTCGTCCTCGACAATCAGCTTGAGCGAGAGCACGTTTCCGGCAGCATGGACGCCCTTGTCTGTCCTCGCGCAGCGCACCAAGCTGGATTTTTTGGGGTCGTCGGCATTCGCTTTCGAGATGGCGCCAGCGGCAACAAAGGCTGCAAAAATGTCGCCCTCGATCGTCTTCTCCTTGTGGTTGATCTGTATCCCGTGGTAGCCCGTGCCCGCGTAGCCGATCAACACGGCGACCTTGCGCTTTGGGCGGCGCTCCTCAGCAGCGATCTCCTCTGGTGTGAAGGCGATGCTCATGTAGCTACTGCCGTTGTTTTCGTCGTCGATGACCCTGCGGCGCTTCGCATTGCGGTTGTTCTGGACCTGCTCGCGCTTGTCGGAAACCTCGCCTCTGCGATCTTGTTAGGGTCGGTATGAGGAATCCGTCAAGCAATAGTAGATGCGCAACATACTTCGCGCTCCCGAAGCCGGCATGCTTGCGCTTCTGCTTGTCGTTGCCCCGGTCTCTGCCGCCGCCTCGCTTGCCTCGGTGGCCATTGCCCTTGCCGGCAGCATCGCTTGAAGCGGTGGTAGCAGCAGGTGTAGCGGAAGTGCTGTCCGCCGCAGTGGTGTGATTTTCGTTGGCTGCCATGTTGTGAATCGCAAAACTGGTCTCATCCCGTCGCGATCAATTGTTGACGGGACTCCGAATGGCAACCGAATTTATTTTGGCGGAGGTGCAGCGATGGCGGAATTGCGGGGCAATGGTGGGGCCTACAAGCCCAACAAGGATCAGGGTCCGAGACTTCAAGGACTTCAAAGCTCTGCTTGACAATTTCTCGATTTCGGCCTTCGCCTCAATGTCGCTCACTTCTCAATGCAAGGACGAAATGTAGTTCTCGGCAAGTCAGTCTCAGAAGACCGATTGTTTTGCATCTGAAAAGCTCGGCCGCGGTCCAAACGGATTGAGGTTGTTCATTCGGTTGACTTTGGAGTTCTGGGACGCCGCTGGGCGTCTGAGTCTCACTTCCAGGTTCTCTTCATCATCTTCTCGTTTGCGTTCTTTTCCTCTTTCTACCATTTCCATTATTTTCGTAGCAGAATCAAACCTCAACAATCCCTATTGTTCCTCCATACCAACCGAACCAGCGCTCAATGGATCAGTCAATTTGGATCACAGCCGCCACGCGACCACGCCCGAATCCTCCCAAACCAATGCATCAATACACTACCACTTCCATCCTCACAAATTCAAAACGAGTCACTCCCTAGGAATGGGCTATACGTTACACCCACGACATGCAGATACCCGATCGCACGCGTACCGCCGTCGGCGATGTGGCCCAGGAACCGCGGGGCAATCCTTCCCAGTGGGCCAGGCCTGCCCGGCACTGGTGAGGCCGATCTTCTCGAGATCGGCTGTCACGGTGAAGCCGAGGACGAATTTCCTTGGTGTTTGTATCGGAAGAGAGGACTAGATCTCCGAGGTACCAGTCTCCGGTCCTACTAGTCAGCGTCCTCGAGCGTGAACTGGATGGGCCATGGCATGGGGGAAGCCTGCCAGTTTGCGAGGGGAGTGTTTGGTTACAGCTAAGTTCTCTGAGGTTGGGTCGATCAAATGAGCTTGGCGGTTCAGGGACGGATTCGGGATGCTGGCGCTGAAACCTTTGCTTTAGGGACAACCTTCGTCCAAAACCCATCCATGGAGTTTGCTCTCTCCCTGCAATACCGTGCTCCTCGAGCCAAAGACCCTTGTTCTCGATGGAGTGAATGCACGCTGCATAAGCGGCATCGTGCAGCGGATACGGCTCATACGATTGGACAGTACCAGTGCTGTGCCTCCTTACTTTACCTCCCGGCGTCCCATCTGGGACACGTGCGTAATGTCAAGGGAGAATGGGGGCTAAATCGGGGCGCGGGGGCGCAGAGCCTCAGTGGCTCAAGCCGTTTGCTGATGTTCCATCCACGTCGTCTGCACCTCACGAAAGTTGGCCTCTACGCCAGGGGTCCAAGGCCATACATACTCGTTTGGCAGCTTTGGCTCGAATCAGCACAAACCCAACAACAGGATGGCCATCTGCTCCCTTTGTCGGTCGATTCCCCTTCCAAGATTACCCGAGCTGTTCTGGAGTAGCCGCGAATTGGCCCCACTGGACGATATACAACGATTCTACCTTGACACAACTCGTTCCCCAGCAGACGAAGTCCCCGGGTTCCCCCATCACCCCAATTTCGACGCCCTCAGCGCGTCTGCTGCCGGATGCAACCTCTGCGGCCTGATCTCCGAGTCTGTCTGCCGGTTCGTCGATGCCTATCAGAAGGCCCATCCAGCCCGTGCCCCTTATCTTCGCGACGGCGACGACCCCAAAGATGGGTTGCCACTATGGCTGACCAGGCGTCTGGATGGCGGTGAAGGCTTCCTGGTATTTGTACACTCTCAATCCGAGGCCTGCGCCTATCTTGTCAGCGGTATAGGGTTTTGCGTCGAGGACGGTATGTCTTGTTCGGGTATCAAGTCCACCGCACTTTAATGTCAATTTTGCTGACTGGGCTCCTTGAGATTCGCCTGCTGGGTCCATCTTTTGTGGGCGGCCTGTCGACGAAGAGCCGGGGACCAAAAGGACGTTGGATCAAGCGGTGGCCTGGGTGGAGGATTGCTCGGAGACGCACGCGCACTGCGATCGGCCCGAGGAAACACTCCTGCCATCCCGCGTGCTCGACCTAGGCTGCGCCTCTAGATCCGACAATGTCAACCTCTGGGAAGCCGATGGCCACCGCGGCTACTACGCCGCCCTCAGCCACTGCTGGGGACAATCCGGCCATTTTACTACCACGCGCGCGTCTATGGAGGCGAGAAAACGGGGCATACGAATGGACGAACTCCCCAAGACTTTTAGGGACGCTGTAGTCATTGCCCGAAGACTGTCGATCTGCTACCTGTGGATCGATTCTCTCTGCATCTGCCAGGATGACCCCGAGGACTGGGAGCGAGAATCGGCCAAGATGGCGGCCGTCTACAGAAACGCGCACCTGACCATCGCAGCCAATGCCGCCGTCAACAACGCTGCCGGCTGCTTTGTGCGTCGGCCTGGACGACGGCACGTCCCATTCGACTTTGTCGCCGATAACGGCAAACGCATCCACCTCCTCGCCTTTGGAATACCGCTAGAACAGGCCGTCAGCACTGAGCGCCGGGTCAGAATGGACAAGGAACCGCTCAGCCGCCGAGCCTGGGCGCTGCAGGAGCGCATGATGGCGCGGCGCATCCTCCACTGTTCCACCGACCAGATGTACTACGAGTGCAACGAGGAATTCCGCAGCGAGGACGGTTTCCGCGCGCCGGGACGCGCCAACAACGGCTTCCCGGTGGGTGGCTGGGGGTCGCGGCACACGGAGGAGCACTCGCGCTGGAGTGGCACGGTTGGGGAATATACGCGCCGGCAACTGACGGTTGCCACCGACAAGCTGCCGGCAATCTCTGGCATGGCGCGCATGTGCGCGGCGCGCATCGGGGCCGAGTACGTGGCAGGACTGTGGAGCAACGCCCTGATTGAGGGCCTGGGCTGGATGGGCCTCGGGACTCAGGAGGGGGTTCACAACAACGTGCCGACCCTACCGCGACATTACATCGCGCCGTCGTGGTCCTGGGCCTCGTACACGGGTATCGCAGCCATAGAGTTGACCGGGCCGGACGTCTCGACGGTCCTGGACTACCACACGTCCCCCGCAGGCTCGGACCCGTTCGGCAGGCTGACGGATGGCTGGGTCCGCATCCGAGGCCCCCTCATTCCCCTGAGCATTGTCGACATTCCGGATGACGTGTCGCGGCCGGGGCGAACGTCAATGAGGCTGAGAACGCCGTGGGGCGCCCCGGCGGGCGAATGTCCGTCGTTTGACGACATCTACGGCTGCCGGCCACAGGTAATGTCTCTGGTCCAGTCAGTCCAGAGCCTCATGCCGCTCTTTGCGCTGGTTCTCTCGCAGAGCAGGGTGAATGCAGACTTTTACAAGGCGCTGATTGTCGCGGCAGACGAGGGCGCGAGGCCGGCCATGAGACGTCTGGGCTCCATGGGTCTGAAAAGAGACATGCTCGGGGAGGCAGTTGACAACCCTGATACATTTACTACCCTTATGCTTGTTTAGGTAGTAAGGTCTTGCCTTTTTGAAAACCACGTCCACAAGCCGGCCTCGCCGCCTTCAGCTTTCTCCTTCATGTCAACATACCGTAGTAGGCGAAACATGACAACACCTGCCTCTTTCCCCTTTCACCTGCTCCCCATCCATCACAGCGGAATGCTCTCCGCCAGCCCCAGATAGACATCACACCTCGCCTTCCTCCCGCCCTCCCAGTCAGCCGCCGAGGCGAGACTAAAAGCATTCCGCATCCCGGGGTCCGCAAACTGCGTCACGACCCGGCTCCGCCGTGGGACGCGAAGGGGACGCTGTACTGGTAGAACCAGGCCGTCCGGGTCGACTGCGCCGGGCCGCCTTTGCCGGTCTGGGAGTAGGCTGCGGCGAGCCAGTAGGCCGGGCAGACGAAGGTGGCTTCGGCGTAGATGTTGATGGCGCGCTGGTGTTGGCCATTGGCGGCCTGCGAGAGTTGCACGGTCGTGGGGCCAGTGAGGCCGTTGGTCTCATGGTAGGGGCCGGTGGTGTTGGTGATGGCGTCGTTGGGGTTGACCGCGAGAATGGTGTTGATCTGGGCCGGGGTCAGGTTCGGGAGCTGGGCCGTCCGCAGCCAGTTGACCAAGTCGTCCTGCGTCGTAAGCGTCGTAGGGACGAACTGCTGGCCTTCGTTGGCGTTGTTGCCGACTAGCAAGTTCTTGCCGTTAATCTTATTGGATGCGAATTGCTGGCTGGGCCGGTTCTTGATGTAGCTGTTGTCCGTGACGGGCCAAAAAGCCCCTGAGCGCACCGCACATGGTTAGAGTCTACCTAGTCACTGGTGAGGCGAAGCTGTGACGCTGCGACTAGGACTGGAGACCCACCAGTACCCGTAGGGGGCCTGCTGGGTGACGGCATAGCTGGCCCGCTGGAGGGTGTCGGTGTCCTTGCTGACCAGGCACTCATACACCTTTCCGCTGCTCGGGCATCCGGCCGCCTGCGAGAAGGCGTAGTAACGGGCCGTGGGAAGGGCTTCGTCGTAACTGTACTGGAACGGCAGATAGGGCGAGGAGGCAATGCTCCGCTTAAACAGGAGCGTGCCGAGAGTACCCTTAACGGCAATGCCATGGTACATGACAGCGCCGGCGCCGGCCGACTCGCCCGTGATGGTGACCTGAGACGGGTCGCCGCCAAACTGGCAAATGTGCCGCTTGACCCAGGCCAGAGCGAACGCCTGGTCGAGGATACCGGCGTTGACGACGCCCCTTCTCTTGACCTCGCCGGACAACAGCCAGCCAAACGCGCCGAGCTGTTGCGGAGTCAGCACAGTCCAGCCATCGCTTTCTTCTATTCCAACATCCAAAACAAAGTAAACAAAATGCCCCCTACCCGGAACTGCAGCGTCACGGCAACAAAGCCCTTGTCATTGGCGTTGGTGATGTCGCTCATGTCCTGAGTGCCATCGCCCAAGCCGTACCCCCCGCCGTGGATCCAGACGAGGACGGGGAGGTCGGCAGCACCGGGAGGTGCATAAAAGTTCAGAAAGAGACAGTCTTCGTTTCCGGGGACGAGAGGGATGCTGGGGAAATACGGTAGGGCCTGCGGGCAGATGGGCCCAAAGCTGGTGGCGTCAATGACAGGGGCGTCCAATACAGGAGGGGGGACTCGAGGGGGTTGCCATCGCAGCTCGCCGGTGGGAGGCACAGCGTAGCAAACTCTAATGCAGGTCGTGGTTAGCAGCTGAACTTGGCAAGATTTGAGGGTTTTTGTGTCACCCTCTCCAGACGTTGAGACCGGTCGACGGGTTGTGATAGCCACGGTACTTGGAGTATCCCAAGTCGGCGACCAATGAGGCGTCCTGGGCGCACGAGAGCAAGCGCTTCTTCTGCCCTTGCCGATCCTGCTCCTGCTCGGCCTCGGTGGCGTTGGCGATCAGGTCCGAGACGAACAATTCAGCAGCATCCCTCGGACTGCCGTCCCGAATGGTATTTGCCGAGCTGTGAGCTTGGGGTGCGCACGACACAAGCGTGCCGGTGAGAACGAGGCCGGCAAACTACTTCAGGGGAGCCATTGTGAAGGAAGGTACGAGAGGTGTGCCACTGCAGGAAATCAAGAAAATGCCATGGGCGGACTCAGTCACGATGAAGTAGGCACGGTACCTTGGGCATTTCTCAGTGCCAAAAGCCGAAGGATAACACCAACTGTGTTTGGCCCCCGTTAAGAACGGTGGGGTATTCGTCCTGAGCTGTCAAATCAATAGTTCGGCCAGCCGCTATGCATGTCGTCGGCATAGCACCACGTTTCGGTTGACCCGGTCCAGCCTTATCAGGTAGTTAAAGAACTGGACGAATTCTTGCCTCCACGAAAGTTTGAGAGTGGGATTTTTGTGCAAGTGTGTGAATAAGACGAGGTGATTGCCCTGAGCTTGTGAATGGTATTTCCTGTTCTTTTGTTCTACCCAAATACCATCTATCTCTGGATGCCTTAGCTCTGTCCCTTTTCCATAAACTGCCCGATCTACCGTATCCATTGTCTGTTTACCCTCTCTTTATCGTCACTTCGTCTTCCCACCTTCCACCTCGGCCAGGATGGCAGACGCAGCGACCGTAGCCCCTGGTGTCCTAGCACACAACGCCGCAAGTTCCCGAGCTTTGCTCCTCATCGACTCAGCCCGGGGGCCTAGCACGACATCGATGAGGATAGGGGCCAGCTCATACGCTGTGCACAGCGGCATGGTCTTCTTGTTGCCCCAGCGGCCGATGCCCAGCACCTCGGCCCTGCTGGCAAAGTCGTAGCAGTCCAGCCAGCTGGGGAGCACAATCTGGGGAACGCCGCAGCTGTTTCGCGTCAGTCTGACTCTGTCAAGCTTCATGTTAGTTCCGAACACGAGGGTTCACTCACGTCACCGCATCATGGAAAGAGTTCGCGCCGCCGTGGCTGATGGAGCACACGACGGTCCCAACCTCGAGCACCGCCGACGGCTGCGGCTTCACCCAGTCGAGGATGCGGATTCGGTCCGCCTCGATGAAGTTCTGCAGCGCACGGTAGACCCTCGTCCCAGGCCCGGCGGCATAGATGGGCGTGTGCGTGGGCTTGGCCCGCTTCAGCTTCCACAGCACCTGCAGCTCCCCCGCCACGCCGCCGACGGCGCCCTTCTCCTTGCGGGCATCGGAGGCCTCGAGCAGCTGGCGGAGCGTGGCCGCCATCTCGAGCGCCTCGTCCTCGTCCATGGCCCGGTGCGTCCCCAGGCTGATGAAGACGGTCGGCCCGCGCCGCAGCCAGGCGTCCAGCTCGGGGTCGACGTCGGCCGCGGGCGGCGCCGGGCGGATGACGGGCCCGCAGGGGGTCAGGTGCTTGGGGATGAAGGCGAGCGGGAAGTCGGTCTCGGGCCGGTTGCCGACGAGGATCTGCTGCCCCGGCAACGGGTAGAGCAGGAGGGTTTCGAACGACACGATGTCGGCGCCCAGCTCGCGCTTGACGTGGGCCTTGACGGCCTTGACGCGGCGGTCAGTCAGGGAGACGTAGATCTGGTAGAAGCAGTAGAAGACGTTGGCCGGGATGGACTGCCACGGGACGGGAAACTCGAAGGTGGAGCCAATGCTGTGCGGCGTCAGCATTCCAATGTTACTGAAGTACTCGGGACCCGATAGTGACTGGACGGACTCACACGGGAAACTTCCACATCATGGCACCCCACGGTTGCAGGGCGGCAGCAAAGTCCTTGAGCGTATTGGGCGACAGGACGAGGTGCTTCAGGTCGAGGTGGCGGCAGGCGGTCAGGGCAGGGGAGAGGAGGGAGTCGACCACAACCAAGTCGGGCTGGACCTCGTCGACGGCCCGCACAAAGCTCTTGTAGACCTGCACAAACTCGGGGCCGCTGTGCGGCATCAACAGAACCATAAGGGTTTGTATGATGCCAATCTTGGTCGTGAAGCTCGGGCGCTCGTCCAGCAGGCGCCCCAGGCTGTCGGCTTCGGGCTTGTTCTGGACCGTCTCTATCATGGCGAGACCGTCGAGTAGGTGGAAGGTCCATGGCCGGGCGCCCTCTGTGCACTTTACCGAGTACTCGGACGCCGACGAGACGTCCTTGGAGATGGGGCCGAACGAGGCAAAGTGGATGTCAACATCGGCGTCGAGCGCCTGCAGGGCGTGTCCGGCGGCGAGGAAGACATTCGCCTGCCCGTGCTCGGCGTTGGTGGCCAGCAGGATCTTCTTCATGATGGCGGGGTCAACGGGGGACTCGAGGAGGCACTCTGGTGAGTTTGAGGAACGGGTGGAAGACTCGGACGAACAGAGCGGTCTGGGACTCTGGGGCTTGGGCTTGATATGTTCCATTGGAGTTGCGGCACCGCGAGCGTACTGCGGTAGGCTGCTTAGCGTCAACACAACCCTGGGCCCTGCATAAGGTACTAGTCTATCAAGGTAGGATCCGCGTTGATCATCCTGATGTGGCTTGCTCTGGCGCGGGACACGTCCATCATGCCTCGTAGCCTCCACGGAACAAACCTCAACCCTCGGGAGCATGTGAATGTCACGGTCGGACGCTCCATCAGGACCCGAGGCGGCAGGCCTGCCACAGAATTTGATGAGTCCTTGACTGATGGACCATAAAGGTCCATTTTCACCCAGACGCCCGTCGATCACCATGTCTGTCGGTCAGGACCGTCAGGTTTGAGTGGAGCGAGAAGTGACGCGCCAAGATAGCGCTACGTGCTCGCTTATCTGGCTAATGTTGAATTTTCCGCCAACATTCACATTTGTTGGCGAATCCTCGTCTGACGTGAGACTGGGTCGGACTCCCGGCCGGGCGATCCGAACATCGTCTTGTATCAAGGCAAGCCCTTTGGAGGTGAAGTTGGGGGCGGGAATGAATGGACGATGCGGGTTGTCTGTAAGCTCCCACCGGCTGTTTTGAGGATGCCGCACATTAGGCAATAGATTAGAAATTACCAAAGCCCCTGGGTTCGGCCATATTTTAAAAAAGTTGTGGTTGATTAGTTAAAGGAAAAGGATCATAGGGTTTGGCGACGCGATGGGCCGACGCGTTTACATGTAACGTTAAATGGTTTTTAAATGGGATCGAGATGGGGTAGTTAGCAGTCAAAGTGGATATTGCTTTTGAGAACCCACTTTAACTAATTCAAGTGAGGTATCTGTATCATGATCCATCATCACCTTAATGACCTTCCGATTTTGATTCCTTTGGAAGATCATGATTGCATTGTTCCTGTCTGAGCTGTTGGTGTGCGTATTTACCTGTAACCCTGGTTTTATTGCCGGTTCAAGCGAGAGTGGTCAGAATCCGGGACGGAGGGAAGGTACCTTACGGAGGTTACAGGCAAAAGTTTTCAAAGTGGGCCAGGTACCGGCAAGGGTCACGGTCAGGGGCCCAGTCTCCCTTCCAATGTACCAACGCGTCGCGCGTAGCCGTCAATTCAGAAAGGAATATACCTTGAAGCCGCTCATTGCGGGTAATATCAGGGTTCTTGAACCGCTAGCCAGGTGGTGTAAAGGGGGGCTCTGAAGCCATTGCAAAGGTGGTGTTTTTGCTGAATTGACGGCCGCGCGCGACGCGTTGGTACATTGGAAGGGAGACTGGGCCCCTGACCGTGACCCTTGCCGGTACCTGGCCCACTTTGAAAACTTTTGCCTGTAACCTCCGTATGTCGGCAACCGCCGGAACCATGAACGCGGTCAAGGTTCGTTGCCGAGATGCTGCCGTCATAGGGACAGGAGGGAACAGGAGGAATGCCCTATCACCATGCTTTGGACATGCTCGAAACGAGAGCTGAGGTTCTCATCGTCTCACATCTCTCGGCACTGGGTTTTCTGTGACTGTCCCTGTCGAAGCGCGCGGCGGAAGCGACTGGGGCGGGTGCCCGGTTCGGCAGTCGCGGCGGCGTTCGACCTGTTCGTCGCTGCATCCAAGTCAAACTAGACCCAGCGAAGAATCAGTCAAATGCTCAAGGGCCAGTTGCAAGATCGAAAAGCCCCCTGGTGATCGCCCTGATATCTGCTGTGCGCCTCACCCAGAAACTAAAATCAGATGACCGATTTCGCTGTGGGGGTTTCTGCCTTGTGAAAGCGACAGGGATGGAAGCAACAGGACGCTTGTGGCAGCTCTGCCTAGCGCTGCCACCGCGGCTGTCCCGAAAGAGCAGGGTTGTGACTCACAAGTGAAGGCGCGACCAATTGCGCCAGAAACCAACCCACCAAACCACCCATGAGGCCGTGCCCAATGAACTTGGCCGCCCTAGGCCGCTCAACCATGACTCCAACGCCGCGTCGCCGTCGCAAAGGAGACCAATAAGCGGCCCGGACAATGGCAGAAGACGCCTTATTGTATAAGATTATGGTCTCTTCCCCGTTCTTCTCGCGTCTTCCCCTTGTTTCGGTCAGATAATTTTCGCCATCACTCGCATCATCGGCGAGTCCTCAAAGGAGTCACTGCGCCAACCATTCAGCTGTCACCGAGATTGACCGAAAAGAAAACATACACACAGAAAGAGGAGAACAGCAAAGCACAGTCCCGGGTCTTCCATAAAAGCCCACCATGGGTCTCCCCCTCTGTCACCCCACCTCTTTCAATCCCATATTCACCTCCGGGACATCTCCGGGCTCCTCCCCGGGTGAACCCACCATCCCGGACTCCGGCTCGGACCTTGACCCCGAACCGTCCGGCTACTGTAACCGCCGTCGTCAACTAAAAACCCCACACCGGGGCTTACGGAGTAGCCGCCGCGGTCTCCCGAGCAACAGTGACCAAACCCGTTCCCGCACCCAGCGGCCGCACCGGAAACCGGGCCATCAGACTTCCCAGCGGCACAGGCCGGCCCCAGTCCGCCCGGCCGCGGCCGAAACACACCATGTAAAGCCGTACACCCACTGGGCCGCCGACGCCGACGAGGGCCGCGCCCTGGCGCGGTCCAACATCCTCTTACCCGGGGAACACCACCACCACGCCATCCAGCCACTCGATCAGCGACACGGACACGAGCGGCACACATGCAGGCGCAACAGCAGCAAGAGCCCCTCGAACTCTGATGTCAGCTCCGACGGCCGACAGCGGCGACCCCCATCCCTGGAGCGGCAGGATGCGTTCCGCGATGAAAAGACAGTCAAGCGGCAGCAGCGGCGGTGTTCGTGGGACGACGACGAGACGTCGAGTCCGAGTTTGCGCCGTGCGACGACTACTACTAGGACCGGCTTCCCGACGCGAGTCAGCAGAACTACGAGTGAGGAGGACGACGACGCCCGCGAGATTGCCGAGCTGTACCGCATGGGCCTGCTCTACGACGACGAGCACGAGCGCGGCGAGGGCTTCTCGCTCGGCCAGATTGTGCTCGAGGAGCCCGTGTATCCGGTTCGGGTCAGGCCTGCCAGGCGGCGCGGGCGGGAGAAGAGTTTTGGGTCAGGTTCTGGTCCGTCGTTGAAGGTGGATTTGGCGTTTTCGGCGCTTGCGGAGGACGAGGCGTTGGCGCGCTGGTTGGTCTCAAGTTGCGCTTCTTCTTTTCCTTCCTTTTCTCAGAGCATGGAGAGCGAAAGGCCTGTTTCATGGCGTGTGGCTGTGCATGATCCCCCCCGGTTGGCGGTTGTTTACGAGCTCGCCGACGATGCCGTGTCGGCATTGTCGGCTGGTGATTTCCTTGGGTCTGGTTCTGTTTCGGAGTTTTCGGATTGTGTTGCGGAGGAGCAATTCGGGCAGGATTGGGCGATGCTCGATGCGTGTAACGGGATGGAGACTGGCGCGTCGACAACAGCAGCAGCAACGATAGCGGTGGCAGATGATGTGGACGAGGAGGTCGACGGTCCCTGGGTTGTGCTGGGCCATGACGGCTCGTAGCAGGTCCGCCACAGAGATCCCCGACTGCCCTGGATCTCGGCCGGCTATGCAGCTGCGCGCTGCGATCGGACTGGCCCTCGGAGGTCCAGCACAACCGGGGACAACACTGTGGAAACATCAAGCTGTGTGCTCGTGGCTCCGGTTGCTGGAGCTCGCTTGAATGGGAGAGAAGTTGTCGAGGGGCGGGTTGTTGTACAACATCTGTATTCTGCTGTCGCGAGGAGGTGCTGTTGGAGCGGGCGCTGCATTGTTTGGAGCATTATCTGATTTTTACGACGTGATGACAGTTTGACTTCTTTCTCTCATGCTCATCTCCAAACTGCGCCACGTTCACTCACTGTGCTCAAACTTTGACGCCTAGGTAATCATGATAAGAGCTGACTAAACCACAGCTGGTCCGACTCCGTTAAGGTCTCTTGCTGTGAAACAGACTCTTCAGGCTCGAGCTTCACTCGAGGAATACTAAGGAGTCGACTCGGGAGTCAGTAACCTACTGCGGAGTACCAGCTGTACCGCTGACTAGAGTAGACCGGAAAATAATACGCTTTCGCATACCCTTTGGGGAATGCGAGCTCAACTGTTACGGAACATGATTACCAGGGGCCTATGGTTGCGTTGATATCATTATTACTGAGTCATACATCTTGGGACTCCCGTCCTTGCCGAGCTTCCCGCTGATCAACGGACACAGCGATTTTTTCCCTCGTAAAGGGCAAGCTGCACGACGCCCTTCAGTGCACAGAGTCAGCGGAGACCCGGTCGGATAAACGACGCGCATTAGTCCCGGCCGCCGTCGGCTCACTCGGCTGAACGCGGCCTCCGAGACCGCCGACCGCAGTTGTTACCATAACTACCTGGAAACCCATCATCTTCTTGAACTTACTCACATTCAATACCACCTACCATAGCCATCCTGTGAAGTGTGAGCATCTCCCAAACACAAACCAGGAACCCGAAGGACCAACCACCATCACCCAACACCATGACTACCCCAACACCCGTGCCCTCCATCACGGCCCTGGCAGCCCAAGCCAAAGACTTCAAAACTCTCCACGTTCCAGGCAACCCACTCGTCCTGGCCAACGCCTACGACGCAACCTCGGCGCGCATCATCGGCTCCCTACCCGGCTGCTGCGCCCTCGCCTCGGCCAGCTGGGCGCTGGCCAAGACCATCGGCACCGACGACGAGAAGCTCACGCTCGAGCAAAACTTTTCCCTGCTCGAGCCCATCGCGGCCGTCGCGCGCGAGCTGAACCTGCCGCTGACGGTCGACGTCCAAGACGGGTACGGCGACCGGCTGGACGAGGTCATTCGTCGGGTCATCACCGAGCTCGGCGCCGTCGGGGTCAACCTGGAGGATTCGCATCATGAGAGCGGGGCCATGATGGGAGAAGAGGAGGCGGTGGAGAGAGTGCGCAGGGCGGTGGCGGTTGCGGCCGAGGTCGGGGTACCGGATTTTGTGGTGAATGCTCGGTCGGATACGTTCTTGGTGGGCGCCGGGGAGTTGGATGAGTCGATCCGGCGCGGGAAGAAGTATCTTAAGGCTGGGGCTACGACGATCTATGTGTTCTGGCCGCCCAGCAGGGACATGGTGGAGGCGGACGTGAAGAGGGTGGTGGATGCATTCGACGGGAGGGCGAACATCCAGCCACGCAAGGCCTCGCAGGTGCAGACCAAGGCGCTGACCACGACCGATGTGGCCAGGATGGGCGCTGCGAGGGTCAGCGTCGGGCCGCAGTTGTATCGTACGGCTACTGCGGCACTCCAGACGGCAGCGACTGAGTTGTTTTTCGGGCGGTGTTTAGTCGGCAGAGAGGGGGAGGACAGGAGGGACGTCTCACATTGAACCGAGTCAGAAGTAAGCGAAGAGTCACACCTAGAGTGCGTACAAAATATGCAACCCAACCTCAGAGAAATCTTATCGTTGAGTGTTAGCCATTGATGATGCCAGGAGGGTGAACTTGCCATGTTCCTTGTCCGAGGCTCTGAACTTCGTGGAGCCTGGGAGGAGATAATCCTCGTGGTCACCTTTCCCGTGTGTTGTTTATAGTTACTTGAAAATGCACGGTCGCTGTGTTAGCATGGGCTTGTGGTGCAGTGGTTAGCATACTCGCTTTGGGAACATGATTCTGCGAGTGGTCCCAGGTTCGAACCCTGGCTGGCCCCTTTTTTAACACCTTACACGTTGGGCCGATTATGAGAAACTGGCCTGGACCTGTGAGTCACTGTCAAGAGAAAGGAAGTCGCAAACCGATACCTAAGATGCCAAAGTGGTTCGGTCAACGACTGGAACTATATGAATTCCCTACCCGTATATTGAATGTTGCGCCGCTGACCGCTGGCTATGGAGAACGACAGCATAAAGTATAGAGAAGGACGGGCCGTCGACGGCATGAAGGAAGAAGACCGCGCGTTGCATTCGACAAACACGACTCCTACCGAACTGGAAAACACTCAGGGCGCCGACATGGCTTGAACAGTACACTGACTGGATAGAGATCACGTAAGTTGTCAGAGACATTTTCGTATCACAAACTGATGTGTTCCTTCTAACATCGCCCGAGTCAAGCCGCTGAGTCCGAAATTTGCAGTGCTACCTCACTGAGTTTCTTATTCTGACCCTCAGTTCCTTACCCCTTGAAAGGACTCGGACACCTCAGCACTGAGTTCTGCTTATCTTAAGCCAATGCTAACAAACACATTTCGTGATGCCCACCTAGCTAGTCGTACCGGCAATCAAAATAAAAGCAGCGTCATCAGTAGGCAACCACCTCCGAGTCTGTTCGGTCAAGTCCTTTCCAGCAAAACAAAACAGCCAGGTATATCTCGCAGAGAAAGCAAAGCGACTCACTACGCAGTAGAGAAAGAAGACACGCAATGCAGGGGAATATCGAAGTCTCAAAGCATTAGTGTCAGGCCCTTATAAACCGGTTCACCCTGCTCCAAATGTGCTGGACAACGAGCAAAAAAGAGGCGTTCAAAGAGTCTCAATGAAAAGGAGAATGTGGCCCAAGACCTCTAGAGAGGTGTGAAATATCCTTGCCTGAATATGACCAAGATCCACGCGAGAATAACGACAACGCTACCACGCTGTCAATCAACATCATCCCCCCTTTCCGCCTCATCGTCCCCGTCTTCCGCGGCTTCAAGATCGGGATACTCAGACCCATCCCCCTCAAGCCTGGCAACGAATTGCTTCACGAACCGCCCATCGGGGCCCAGGCCCGCATACATGAGTGGCACCAGGAGCAGCGGCATCCCGCCGACGCCCGAGCTCACCTGCGCCTTGATGAACGCGAGCTGGTAGCCGGCCATCTGCCAGACAAACTTGGGCCCCGTGTGGTGATACAGCTTGAACGCCAGGCTTGCCTTGAGCATCGCAAAGTACGTCGTCGCGCCCGCCCCGCGCTGGGCCAGCGCCGGCGGCTCCAGCAGCGCGAGCATCCTAGACTCGAGCTTGTTGGACCCCGCGCGGCTGACCGAGTGGGCGTCAATGGCGAGCCACTTCTCGTAGATCTGCCTCACCTTGTCCGGGTAGGCGCCGCCCTCGCGGGACTGCATGGCGCGCGACCACTCCAGCCTGACGGCGCCGATGGCGTTGCGGAGGGATTCCAGGAAGCGCTTGCTCGAGGCCGACTTCTCGGCGATGGCGTTGAAGTCCTCGTAGTAAGCCACCAGGTCGCGGTCCCAGAACTGGGCCGCGTTCTCGGAGCCTTCGGCCGTGGAGCGCTTCTCGGCCGCCATGGCCTTGTGGAACGAGGCCAGCTCGCGGTCGATGGCGGGCTTGGCGATGGAGAACTTGAGGTAGTCGATGACGTGGCGCGGCTCGCTGGCGCCGGCCCAGACGTCGCCCTTGTATTCCGGGTCGTCAAAGGACATTCTGCCGCTGAAGAGGTCCCTGCGGAGCCGGCTCCAGCTGTCGTTGTCGAAGATGATGCCCTGCTTGCTCTGGTCCACTAGCTTGCCCAAGAGGGTGCTGAGAAGAACGGCGGCCCCATCGCTGACGCTGTTGCTGTGGTAACAAGCCTTCTCCTTATAGTTGGTGCAGATGCCCAGGTAGTTGGGCTGCATGGCGAACTGGAAACTCTTGTTGATCATTTCGTAGACGGCCTCGTAGCGAGCGGTCGCCCCAGGCAAGCCGGTTTGCCGGACCAACTCCTTGAACGTGGTTTTGTCCTTGCCTAGATAAGCAGAGAGATCTGGCTCCTCGGGCACGTCCGCGTTAACAAAGTTGTCGACAATGTCCGGATCCCAGCACACCCAGGCCATGTCTCCATCGTAGTCACCCCCGGACAGCTTGTCAGCGAGCGGGATGTTACCTTTGGCGGGAAATACGATGACGTCTTTGAGGGCGTGCAGCTCGGGCTTGAACACGGCCCGGACCTTTTGTATGTCGCTCACAAAGTGGGCGGGCGATCGGGCGACAAGGACGTCGCAGTCCGCCAGGAGAGTGTACGAGATGTCATCCCCCTCGTCGCGGAACTTGGATGAGAACCCGACGTGCACTTCATTCTCCTCTAGGACACCCCAGAAGTCGACAACCATGTAGATGTACGCCGACCGGCCAACGCGAATATTCAGCTTGGTCCTCAGGATGTCGCACTTTTGCTTTTGGAGCTCCCAGGCCAGGTCTTGCAGATACTTCTGGGCCTTTGGGTCGAAGCCGCTGTTCAAAAGGAAACTGAGGATTTCCGACTTGCTCTCCGGGAGACCTCCCAGGAATGGCACCTGCCCGTGCCTGACCCGCTCAGAGCGATTGTTGGAGTTCTCGTTGACCCACTGCCGAAACTGGAGCGGGCGCTGCAAGGCTGTCTTTTGATTTTGAAACTGCTTTTCCAGGTCGTTTGTGAGACGATTGCCGATGGCGAGCCTCATCTGCCTCTTGTCTCTGGCTCGGTCCTCCAGCACGGGCAGAAACTGCAGGTTGAGGCCTGCCGGCTTCAACTCGGAGGCGACGCTGCGGACTTCGAGGGTCCTGTGGTATCTATCGGCATAGTTGCATTTCCATTTGCGCTGGGACGGGTATGTCTCGATCCAGTCGGTGTCGCCCGTGTCGGCCACGTCCATCAACCACATCCCTTTCGCGGAACCCATGCGCCCCTGGATGGCAGAAGGTATGTCGCCCAGTCCAAGGGCATCCCGGATCTTCCTTGCCACACTGCGGGACATGCGGGCAATGCCGTCGTTCATGACTTTCCCGATGGGCGACAGGAGGTCCTCGGCATGGTCGCGGATCTGGTCGGGCTCAAAAGTCAGCGCCGGAAAGGTCTTGCTCAGTCCCAGTTGAATCCGCGAGAAGAGCTTCAGGTGCGGCTGATCCTCGTTGCGCTCCAACTCGAGAAGCCAGTCTAGCATCAGGCTAACTGGGAGTCGTGTCCGGCGTTGCACTGTGTCGTGTGGGATGCCGAGCCTTGAGCGGATGTCGACCGGGCGGAAATTCAGGCCGTCCTCGGCAAAGAAATGCACCCTCTCTTTGAATGTGGCTTTGGCTTCTGGGCCAAGCCTGAAGTCCTTTGCTGGCTTTCTGTACCCAGCGTCTTTGGAGTAGAACGCCTGCCACCGCCGCCCAACCAGACAGTGTTGGTTATTGGTCAACCATTGGGTGACTTGTTCAGCGCCCCCGTCCTTCATGGCGGCCTGGAGGTGCGCCGGCGCGTTCATGGCGGAGGGGGATGGGATGAGCATTTCAAGCAACCGGTCTGGGCCGAAGCGCCTTGTCAGTCTGCAGCCTTCGTCGAATCTCAGCGGCTTCATGTCCAGCAAAAACAGGGGGCCAGTCTTGGCGGGATTGAACTCCAAAGCGGCCGACATCACCACAATGTTCCCGCGACCCCCCCAGGAGCTCAAGGCAACCGAGAAAGCTTCGGCAGATGGGCGCTCCGGAAAAGACTTGCCCCGGAAGACATCGAGCTGGCTGAGGTCCCTCCAGATGGCAAACATGTCCGAGGTGGCCCATTTGGGGTTGTATTTGAGTCCGTCGTTATCGAGGTCGACTTTGCAGTGCAGGCCAATGCGGGTAATCTCCCACGCAACGGCGAGGGGGGCAGCATGCAGCCAGCGGGGAAATTTAGCTGTCCGACGTCAGAAAAGTCAAGGCAGAGTCTGACGGGTGGTTCACTTACGCCAAATGTTCCGCAGCCTTGACTCGAGAGGACCACGTCCGCGATTGGTCGGCTCGCTGTCGAGTCCTGCCCTGCGGTCCCGGATTGTGGTGTCATCGAGGACGAGCGGGGTCATGTCAAGAAAGCCAACACTTGAGAAGAGGCCGGACGACTGTGGAGGCGGTTGGTGAGAAGCCCGGGCTACGGGCGCTTCAAGACTCGGAGGCGGTCTATTCACGGCCGACGATGTCCGATTGGCGACCTTGAACTGGTGGGATGACGGGCGTGGAGGAGTTGCAAAGTTGGGAGAGGATTTCGCTTCCTGCGGGTCACCATCCGGGGTGGTCTGGGTCGACTGCTGGGTCGACTGCTGCTGTTCGCCACGGCTGAAGAAGCTCGATACCCTGCTGCTGGCAGAGGTGTCACTGGAATTCCTCCGCTGGTCATCTGGCCGGCGTCGCTCTGGGGACCAATCCTCAGGCGGATGGCCCAGCCGTCGACGGGCGGGCACCTTGTCGAGGGCATCGGTGAAGGCGGATGGTGTCGGAGACGGACAGGGCGAAACCCCCTTCGGACGCTTGCCACAGTGATCGTCGTCTCTATCGAACGACCGCTTGGAACCAATCGATGCAGGGGATTCTGGGACGGACTTGAACGAACCGGCGTCACTCTCGTCACTGAGTGTGGGAAAATGCGCAGGGCCAACGTTGTTGAATCGGCCACTGGGTGTCGGAAGCAACAAGGGTGGCTTCTTCTGAGCCTTGGCGCTGTCAAGAACGCTGATCAAGACGGACTGCAGGTTCAACCGCTGGGCAGGAGTTTGCGCCTTCGGGGGAGCCGATACCGACGGAGGAGTGGCTGGGTCGGCGCGAGGTTTTGGCACCCAGCGCAGGCTTGCGGCTTTGGCTTCCTGGTCGAACGATTCGAGGGCCTGCTCTAGGGCTTCCCCGCGCTGGTAAAAAAGAAACTGGATGCCGCTGCAGATCTTGTCACACCTCGCGAACTGGTCGTTGTCGGCACTGAGCAGCTTTCGCTTGTACGGGCTGAGAGTTGGGTCGGGGATCGCGACGCCCAGGCCATAGTCGCTGTTCAAACTGCGAATGACTTTCTCGACGGCATTCTGGGCGAGGCTGCGCTTGTTACTGGGCGTCACGGGCAGCGCACCTGGAATCGCTCCCGGTCTTGTTCCCGAAGTCGAGTTCATGGTTTGCGCCCTCCTGTCCGGGATTCGGGAATAGGATCGGCCAAGCTCGATGGAAAGCAAAGCCAAAGTTGGTGTGCGCAGGCAGTTGCGTGGTTTAAAAAGTGGCCATTGGAGTTTGCGCGATCTTGTACTGAGGCAATGGGCACTGGAAACCTTTCCATTGCCGGGCGGGAAGCGCGGTTGCGGTGTTGCAGTGGGTTGCGTATCTAAATTGCGCCGCGATGCAAGCCAGCCCTGCGCGAGATGCAGTGGGCCTCATCTGCACTCTGCAGAAAGCACAGACCACGCATGTTTTCGCGGAGGTGAGGCTTGTCAAATTGATTTGGCTTCATGTTGGAGGTGGATGCTTCCATTTGTTGGTGTTGAAAAGCTTCTCTTCCACAGGGTCGTCACAGGGTCCAGGTCCCTGATGCTGTGCGCAGGTCCATCCCATCCTTGTGTGAGGTGGTAGGGCCTTTTCTCCACAAACCCCTTTGGAGACACGGGCATTCGGATTGCTGCTTGTGATGACATCACGGCGGGATGCATACACTTGAACACGAGAAATTGGTATCGGTCATGGAGCGCGAGATGGAGTCGGCGGTGTATGAGGTGCTTATCAGGTTGTTTTTATGGAAGTTGTAAGAGGCAGAAGACCTGGAAGTGCGGCTAGGTTGCAGTTGAGGTGCTCAATCAGCGCAACACTCCAGGTTTTGGTCAAGGGTCAGGAAAAGGAGTGAGGGTTGTTCAGGGTCCTATTTAAGCCGGTGCGAGCCCCACTCCGCCGTCAATCCCGAGCAACCCCACATTCCATTTGGTCCCGTTTCGATCTGTCGGCTTCATCTTTGCATCGAAGAACACCATCTCGGATTTGCATCGGTATTCAACATCGGTCCATCAATCTTCTAACCAACCCTTGCCGATTTATCTTGCATCGAGTCAATCACCAACTGATCCTCCCAAACCTTCCTTATCGCAGTCCTACGGCCCCACTTTCCCGTCCTCCTTTCCAGGTTTTCAGCAGCGACTGGCCCTCGACTGCCGTGCGACTCCTCCCGGGTCTCTCGGCCCGCACTCGGGTTCCCGTTCCCGGCGCCCGCACCCATCCAACAGCACTACCCACCCCCGCCCCCCGTCCGGATTCCCTTTCCAATGTCGGAGACTCACGAGAGCCCCAACCTCGAGGAGCTGACGCCCGAGGAGGCAAACCGCATCATCCATTCCCACCGCAAGGTTCGCTACGGTACGTCGACAGCCCCGCATGCGTCCGTCCCCGAAGTCCCCGTTGCCCTGTCCGATCCACCGCCCCGGGTCAAGTGGAATGTGTGACATGTGCATCAGTCCTCGAGCACAATCCGGTCCGCCCAATCAAGAGTGAGGATGAGCTGCTCAGATGTCTTTGTGGCAGGCACCGCTTGCTGGCCTTGTCGGCAGCGAAAGGTTAAGTGTGACAACAAGAGCCCCTGCGAAAACTGCGTCAAGAGGGAACACCCTCAGCTGTGCTCCTACAAACCCAACAGGTCGGCCACCGGCAAGAGCATCTCGTCCGCCTCGGAACTTCCCACGCCATCCAAGAAGAGGGGTCGCTCGCCCGATGAGCGAGACGCCCGGAGGAGCCTGAGCGACGAGGCCCGCGAGGCCATCAGGGCCTACGGTGCGTCGATCTGTTTGCCGCTCTGCGTCCATGCTCTTTGGTGTTGACCTTGGCCAGAACCCGACAACCATGAGACTACGCGATATGTGGGCCAGAACAGCATACCAGCCCTCCTCCGAGAAACAGCCTCGGGCTCCGAGCCGCAGGAGGTCATCGGGATCCGCCAAGACATGCAGTCCTTGCTCGGCCTGGACAACTCGGCGCCCTTCCCGCTGATGTCCTCGCGCCATCTGGACAGAATGACCTCGGATATCGCGTCCGAGCTGCCGTCCGATCGGGAAGTCATGAAGTAAGTTTCCTCTAAACCTGGATGAACGCCCTGTTCACGCCTTGCAGACTCTTCCGGACCTACAAGGAAATCCCCCAGCCGTTCTGGGGCTTTGTCATCGACATCGACGACTTGGAGTCACGCCTCATGGTCTACCTGGAGGACCGAGCAAAGAATGCAAGAGCCTCGACAAAATCGACAAGGCCTGTCTCGGCATCCTGGCTGGCCATACTCTTTGCCGTCCTTGCTGTCGGCTCCCAATACCACGACTCGCCGTACCATGTTCGAACAAGGGACGCGCAGAGATACATTCAGATATCGTTCCACTTCCTCCGGCTCGGCAATTTCCTGCTGAGGTGTGTGTTTCGCCCCTAGAGTCCGAGATGCTCGCTGACTCCTCCAGACCCAACCTCGACTCCATCCAAGCGCTGCTCATGACCAGCTTTGTGCTGCTCAATGACATGAAAGCGGAAGCCTCGTGGGCGCTGGTTGGCCTCACCTGCCGTTTGGCCCAGTCACTTGGCCTGCACCGTGCGCAGCCACTTGATGGGCGGCAAACTCCAGACGCCTCAAGGAAAGAGATGGCAAGGAGAAAGCTATGGTACATGGACCCCAGCGACAATTTTAGGCACAATGCTGACCCTCCAGGTGGACATGCTTGTGGCATGACACGCTAACCTCGCTGTCTTTCGATCGGTAAGTCCACGCTGTTCCGGGCCAACGCTGCGTCTTGCTTACCCCTTAGCTCCCCGATGACCAACATCCCTTGCTGCCCAATACCGCTGTCGCCAACCGCCAACACCGAGGGGTGGGCGTACCTCGAGGCCATGTACCACCTGTGCCAGATCATCTCCCAGAGACTGAACCCTGATGCCATCGCGACGGCCACGTATGCGCAAATCATGGACAACTGTGATGCCGTCGTCAATATTCGAGACAAACTGCTAGTCCAGCTTCGCAGCAAGGACACGTGCAAATCGGCACTGGACCGGCTGCAACACTTTGCCATACGACTGCACACTTCCTTTATCATCTCGGTGTGCTGCCGGCCAGCGCTGATGCGGAGAGACAGCAACCACCTCGACGCGACGCAAAAGAAGTTCCTCGCCGACAGATGCAAGCAGAACCTGACCGAGACGGTCCGGATGTTCCTCGCCATGCACCAGCTCTCCGTCATCCCGACCCGCTCATGGGCCTTCACCTACCACGGCCTGTCGTCGGCCGTCCTTTTGGGGCTGCTAGGCGAGACAAAGGCCGACCCCGAGGTCCGTCAGCTGCAAGGAGACCTCATTTCGGCTCTGTCAGCAACCGCAGCCAAGGAGCAGACGTCTCCTCAGCCACACATTCGCAAGTCAGACCTTGACATCGAGCTCTCGGGCCCACTTTCGCGAGCCTTGGAGGCCCTCAAGAACATCTACGACCACGGATCCGTGGCTGGGCCACACGTCAAGAGGGAAGGCAGCATCTCGGGGCCGGCCTCGGGCCGACGCACACCGCTGCCGCACATGCCAGCGTCCGGGATCCTCATCAATGGCCCCATGGCTGGCCAAGATTCTCGCTCCGTGTCGGCGACTCTGGACCCGCACCAGAATGCTGCTCTGGCCATGACCGAGCTGCAGCAGCAGGGCGGCGGGTCGGCGGCTGGTTTCTCCACCAGGTACGTTTCCGAACTCTCCGCTCTCATCAAGGCTGTTACTGATATGATACGTAGCAACCCCTTCTCGCAGGTTCCTCTCGGGGCCGGGGCTCAGCAGCTTTCTGAGTTGCCTGGTTTCGACCCGACCAGCTATATGTCACCCATGGATCTGTACGATTCTATCTTTTGGGGTAAGCAGCTCTTCAAGTGTCCTCCCAAATCCATGACTGACATGGTCAGAATCCCCCGATCCATTCAATACTGGGCTAGACTCGATGAATTTTGATTTTCTTGCTCACCCGCCGCCAGGGCAGCCTCCGCAGCAACAGTTTTACTTTTGATATGGCATCAATCTTCCGGAGTCGTCCAACTTTTTGTGTATCCGCTCGGTTGCATTTTACTCTGTCTGGCCACTTGAGAAAAACCATTGTCACCTCTCGTTCTTACTCACTTTTGATGTGCGCGCCGACATTATGCGCATCTATCTCACCAAACTTTGCTGACCGACTGTCATTGAACACCGTCAGGGTTTCATGTTTAATTAGCACTGCGCCCGAAGGGTACCTACCTCTAATACTGCGTGGGTTGTCTCGCATTGGAGAAGGTCCAGCCCAACAAACGTCGTTCTTGACAGCAACCCAGTTTCATGGGAAGGGGCAACCCCCACCATCGCAATCGAGATGTGATCATGTGAAGCCCCAACGAGTACCGATACCCTCGGGCACCAGTCCTCATCCTCGAGCTTTGTTAGCTGTGTCTCAAGTTCAAGTTTATTACCTATTCAGCGGCGGTATAACATGAAACTCTTTTTCGTACTCCTCCTCTGTCATACATCCACCTCGTTTCCTACCCTTCACACAACCTCAGTACCCTTGGGCTTGCCCTTGAATCAATGTAAGATCACCTGGAGATTCAAGACGTCTGCGAGTCCCTTTCTCTCATCCGTGTCACGTCGAAAGCTGACACATGGCAGCCCTCGTTTCATTGACCTGGTTTGACAGATACCATGATTACCAGGACCACGTTACTTTTCTCCATGGCCTCACAGCAAAGCACCCTCATCTGGCAAGATCCTTTATCTCAGGAAAGTCCTTTGAAAGAAGAGATGTCTAGGGAATTCATCTCTTTGGAAAGTCGGGGCCTGGCCTAAAACCTGCCATCGTTTTCTTTGGCACCATTCACGCCCGGGAGTGGATCACCGCCATGGTCACTGAGTACATGGCGTACCGTTTGCTGCAAGGGTACCGGATCAACAGAGACATCAAGCAAGCGCTCAACAGCTTCGACTTTTACATTTTTCCAGTGGTAAACCCTGATGGTATGCGTCCTCCCATCTGCTCCCCCACTGTTATTCTAATCCCACATCATCATCGCTGACATAAAAACCCAAAATGCAGGCTTCGTCTACACGCAAACCACGAACCGCATGTGGCGCAAAAACAGGCAGACGCAAAAGGGCACGGCGTGCGTCGGCCGCGACCTCAACCGCAACTGGGACGTCCACTGGAACCAGACGGGCGCCGCCTCGACCAAGCCCTGCCGCCCGACCTACAAGGGCCTGAAGCCCCTGGACGCGCCGGAGACGAGGGCTCTGGCCGCCGAGCTGAAGGCCATCAAGCAGCAGCAGGGGCTACGGCTCTTTGTTGACTGGCATGCCTTTGGGCAGCTGGTAATGTACCGTAGGTCTTCCGAGTCCCTTATCTGCGAAGCAGATGCAGTAAACCCACTGACATGACTTGCGGGCAGCATACGGACACTCGTGCGACAAGAAACTGCCGCCCTTCTCGGCGGCGAGCTGGCTGGCCGGCGAGCTCGCCGAGGCCATGACGGCGGTCCACGGCACCCGGTACAGAGCGGGCACGGCGTGCGGCCTGCTGTACCCGACGTCGGGCGACAGCGCCGACTATGCGTTTGAGGTGCTCGGCGCGGACTACGCCTACGCTGTCGAGTTACGGCCCGGAGTGGGGGGCCGAGGCGGGTTCAGGCTGCCGGAGGGGCAGATCTTGGCGACTGCGGAGGAGGCGTGGGGTGGCATCCGGCATGTACTGAAGTTGATTCATCATTGAGGGGTACAAGTACCTATGGTGCCTGAAGTGGATGGCGTGGATGAGAGGTATCGACCACAGTGGCATGGTTCTGGTGGGAAACTCGAAAAGGGTCAGGTCAACAAAACACCCCTATTAGGTACCTTACCTACTTGGAAATCAGCCTATACACATTTTCTTCAACTGGGCTTCGGGCGGGCTGGAATGGCTGTTCCCGTGCTGTTTGCTGACATTATTTATTTCCGGGGGGTTTTGCGAAAGGAAACGGAATCGGTCATCGTCTTGTCGATTGCCCATGCGGCCTTCTTGTGCATTCTCGATCCAACGCGCGGCATTCTCAACAGCTCTTCAACTACCCTCGAGCATACTGAGGCTACGACTGCTTCTACTGACCTTAGCTATTGACTTGCTCGTGGTCGCGGCGGCGAGCCTCCAAGGGTCGGAGCTCCAGTCGTTGGCAGGGAAACCAGGGTTAGGGGTGAGTTTCTGCGTGGGTAATCTCCCATCTTCAGAGGTGCCAAGGGCGCCTGGAGATCCGATCATCCGACAATCCTTTTTGCTCCATTTTTACCTACAACCACACACCTTGGGGGCCTCTTTCACCCTTCTGGTCTGTCCGGGTGCTCTTGACGTTAGGCTTCTCAACAGCTCCCCTTGACGTTCTCACAAAATTTACCAACACCGAATCTCATTCGCCACTTGCGGCCACAGACTTGTGGGGCCCGCTCACAGTTCACATGTGACATGCTTCACCTTTGACACGCGCCAATCGGGCATCGGCGACAAGCGGCTTGGAGTGGCGGGGTTCGGAGACCCGCACATCAATCGAGGGGGGCCTCTGCTGCCTGCAACGATGCAACGGCCTGGACCTGCTCGCCTGTGGGTTCCCCGGGCTTTTGATATGGCCTTGGAGCCGTTGGGAGACCTTCCTGTTTGAGTTCCCAGCCGAGCCAGCTTCCACGACTCCATCGCCAAGCCAAATTTATATTCGTTCTCACACCAGCGCCGGTCGCCGTTTTCATCTTCCAACTTACAAGACTGTCAGGATTTGCTTCTGTTCCCTCAAACTTACAGTTCTCAAGGGCGCTTCTCATATCAGACACACAGCCAGCCCATCATGTCGCTCTCGCACGAAATTTCGATGGACCTGCCGGTCATCGACCTGGACGTGTTCCTCCAGCAGCCGCGCGACTCGCCGGCGGTGCAGGCCGAGTGCGCCAAGGCGGCCAGCGCCCTTATCACGTACGGCGCGCTGGTGCTGCACGACTCGCGCGTGTCGGAGCACGACAACGAGACCTTCCTGGACCTGCTCGAGGACTACTTTGCGCAGCCCGACGAGGAGCTCAAGAAGGACGAGCGGCCTGAGCTGTCGTACCAGATCGGCGTCACGCTCGAGAACACCGAGAAGCCAAAGTGCGCCGTCGACGAGCCGTGCCTGCGCGTCATCGACCGCCTGGCCCCGTCGGAGCGCCCGCTCGATATCTCGGCCCACTCGCCCGACCCCAAGTGCCGCTTCTTCTGGCGCATGGTCGAGCAGCCGCCGTACGAGACGCAGTTCCCGGGGTTGAATGCGGCAAACATCACGCCCGAGGCCCCGCATATCAAGGAGCGCTGGGGCCCGGTGATGAACCTGTGGGGGACATCAATGAAGAATGCGTCAGTTGTCCTGGGAACTCATCGATGATCGATGAGATGCTGACATCGCGACAGCGTTGAAGGACTCACGCAGATGACGGCCGTTGGCCTCGGCCTCCCAGCCGACACCTTCAAAGATGCAGGCCGATATGGGTGTGATTTTTTCCCCCTTTGCCCCTTCCAGCAAAGGGAACCGGCACTGACACATGGACAGCCCCCATCTCCTGGCTCCGACCGCGTCGGACCTCCAAAAGTACGGCCAGAAAGACACCATCCTGGCGGGCTTCCACACGGACCTCAACTTCCTCACCATCCACGGCCGGTCGCGCTACCCGGGTCTGCACATCTGGGCGCGCAACACGGGCAAGCGCATCCCCGTCAAGATCCCGCAGGGCAACTACCTGCTCGTGCAGGCCGGCAAGCAGCTCGAGCACGTGACGGGCGGGCTCGTCAAGGCCGGCTACCACGAGGTCGTCGTCAACGATCGGACCGTGCGCGTCATTGAGGAGCGCAAGGCCCGCCTGCCGGACCGCCCGCTGATCCGCATCTCGTCCACCTTCTTCTGGCATCTCTCGTCCGACTTTGACCTGAAGCCGGTCCCGGAGCTGGCCGAGAATGCGAGGAGCGTGCGAGCGCAGCAGTTCAACCTCGGCCGCGACGAGGGCGATGAGGCCCAGTACCCGCCGATGAAGGTCGGCGAGCAGGTGTCAAAGTGAGTTCTTCTCGGCTGCGTTCAAGTAGAGATGTGGGCCCAAGCTGACATTTGAAATGATAGTGAGCTGAAGCACATTTCGCTGATGGCGACAAGCTGAGAACTGTGGTAGCTAGTGTCCTTTCATATTGTACAACCTCAGATATTTTCTTGATCGGTGTCGTCTGGCTTTTGACTTGTATTGGCATGGGAGCACATTGGACATCGACGGAGAATTGGCAAGAGGTTTGAAGGCGATGAAGAAAGGCCGAGATACTCATTCAGCTCCTGTTGGCCTGCCCTGACAGTTGAGTCTGACTTATTAACAGAACCTTGGTCTGACCCACTGCCTTGGAAGTCTCTTGTGTCCATATTGCCACATTTCAAAGTCTTGATCTCTGTTGTCTCCTTGAGGTGAACTATGAGGCAGTAATCAACAGTTACTAATAGAGGGGGGAAAGGTGTGTTTTAAGAACAATTTGGCAGCAAAATGCCTTCATTTTTGCCCTCCATATAGGCTGTTTTTTCGTCACTGTGGCAACCAACCAGAGACTACGACAGGTGTCTACACCTGTTCATCTTCCGTAGTATAGTGGTCAGTATGTGAGCTTGTCATCACCGACAATCGCTCGAGACCCGGGTTCAATTCCCGGCGGGAGAGTACCCCTACACAACAGTTGGAATTCAATTGTTGAATCTTGTTTTCAACCATGCAATCAGGATGTTTTTTGGGGGTGTTTTGGGCATCTCGGGCGATAAATCCCTTCGGTTATGAGCCGAACCTCACTCAGCCCTCGTAAACAACTTCCAGGTTCCCTTTTTGATTCCTGAATTGAGACCCGATTTGCCAATTATGGCCGCTTCATGTTCGTTTAGTACCTTGACGATCGCTTCTTGTCAATATTTATGAATAAATCCCTCAAGTCGCTCTTTGCACTTTGCAGATCATCCCAACTACCTTACCTATCTATTTACCTGCTCGAGCCTCGCGATCCAAACATTCCAGGCGTGAGCGTGCCTGCGCGACCATATCGCTCAACCAATTTCTTGCGCGATTGGAGGACAACCGACAACCCAAGGTATAGTCTTTAGAGTTGACGAGACTACCCCAGGAGCATCAATTCGCCGTTCTATCATCACGAACTTCCAGTTCGCGTTTTGCTCCTTGTCTATCAGGATTGGAGATTCCGTCTTGCACCGTGGCGGCGGTCACTCGCTTACATTGGGAGTTTGGGACAAAGGCTTGCAGAAGGGACTGTTTCTGCCTGCCATCAACGTGGTCAGAGGTAAATCCATGTGTTGCCTAGCAAGCTTCCTTTGCTGCCAGGTAGGGGCCATGTTTCTTTCTGATTATTGGCATTCAAAAAATGCCCAATCCGGACGACCTGCATCAAGTACCAGCATGGTGTGAATGCAGGTTGTCAGGAGTCACACTCACACGCAAGATAAGAGTCATAGGACTGGGTTCGTTCTCTCCACGCTTCAGGTTCACTGTCAACTTTTCTGTTCACGGGCTGACCACTGTCTAGGGAGGCAGGCTCAGGCAGCAGCACCACTTCGCTCGCCATGATTTGCCAGAATCAAGTTCCATGCAGTTCCGACGGCTCCAGCCGCTGCAGTCGAGGCCCAGACAATTCAGTCAGAGGCTGGGAAATATGGTGGATAAAATCGGAATAAGAGTTCATGTTGACTATAAGAGCCGGCCAGCCTGAGATACATGGCCCAGTATGTCACGCAGCGCTCCATCGCATGACACCTTCGACAATCTAAACAGCTAGCTCAGTTTGATCCTTGGACAACCCCTTCAAGCTCTCAAAATTGGCACCGTGTCGGTTGCCACAGCCACCCCGCCGGACTCGGAGACCGAGGTCAATGTCTCCATTGACGAGACAACACGGGCGGTGGCCAGCCTAGTAGTCGAGCCCACAGCCGCCGATGTTGTCGTCGAGAACAACGAGCCCGAATCCGACAACGAGGCCGAATCCGACAACGAGCCAGCGACGGAGGGAGTCGAAGATCAGGAACCGCCTGTCCAGAGGCTGTACCAACACGTCTGCGACTACGGCTCCTGCCCAACCTGCTGGTCCAAGTACGCAGCCAACCAGGATGAGCAGGACGCTCTCGAGACCGAGGTCGGCACCGTGCCCATTGTCCAGCGCCACGTCCACAGCCAGGACAGGGGCTGGGAGACGACCTCGTTTGCCGTCAACTGCCCGCACATGAGAGCCTTCCTGGCCGACGCCCTGTCCAACTACCAGGACCTCGACCCCGACCTGGAGGGCTGGGCCTTTGAGCCTCCCTACAAGGCCCTGGTCCACCGCTGGGACCGCCTCCGGGCCCTGCACCAGGAGCTGCAGGTCTCGGAGAGCGAGCCTGAAGCGAAAAGGGCCGTCGACCAGCTCGTCCAGTTCCTGCAGCCCATCCTCGCCCCGTCGGCCGGCGACCTCGCCGCGACGCGGGAGACGGGCAAGGTTCAGTACAACATGCTCTGGAAGATCTTCCCGCCGGGCGAGACAGTCCTGACCAAGTTCTGGGGCGTCACCACCGTCTGCCGCGTGGTCAAGTACCGCAAGGCCGACCCCGGCGAGCGCCCACAGTGCTGGTACATCACGGTCGAGCACGTCGACTGGAACGGCGAGAGGTGCGGACTGCAGCAGAAGGAAATTCTGATCTACCGCTATCCCTGCTTCACGCGCGTCACGTCGCTGCCCGTCTACCCATGTCGTTTGCCGACAGCCCCGGCGAGATCAGGGAGACCATGATAGCACGCGGCCGCCGCTTCCAGCAGCTCTGGGGCTACCACTTCCTCAACTACAGCGGCGCCATGGTCAATATGGGCAATGGGTGGGTGGAGCAGCCCGTGAGTCGCTCTTCTTGACTTCTGGCTTACTAAGAGAGAGGTAGCATCGCTGACTGTTTTCGCAGGTTACCGGCCGCGTCATCATCGACACGTATGCGTACTACCGGAGCAACAACATTGTTAAGCCGGACCTGGGGTCTCTGACGAGCAGTGATGGCGAAGCCGCCACTGAGACTAAAGAGACCGAGGACGGAGGTGAATATGCTGAGGATGACCAAGAGGAGGCTGAGGAGCAAAAGACTGAAGAGGGTGCTGGCCACGCCAAGCCCAGTGGACGAGACGAAGACCTCACCGAACTGTCTGATGAGCACTGCCTTCTCACCACCCCCTGGCTTATCGGCTTCGACCTGAAGCACAAGCAGTGGGGTGAGTGTCACTCCGTGCACGTCTGCACATGGGTATGTTTCTTGCTGACCCACAACAGGCCGCTTCCTCCTCGACAAGCTGGACGACATTGTGTGGAACGACAAGGCCTTTGACAGCCTGGTGCTCCCCGGCGGCGAGAAGGAGCTGGCCTGGGAGTTTGTCGAGAGCAAAGCCCAAGCTGACGATGCCATTGACGACTTTGTCCCCGAGAAGGGTGAGCACTGCACTTGCGCTGAGTCAGGACCGTACAGCACCACGTAACTTACACACTACCACCTTACCTACCATACAGGACGGGGCATCATAATCCTCATGTTTGGACCCCCAGGGGTCGGCAAGACGTACACAGCCGAAACAGGCAAGTCACCCCTGACTCCGGAGTCCTATTAATTTGGCGCTGACACACACAGTGGCCGAGAAAGCACGCGTTCCCTTGTATCTGATGAGCGCCGGCATGCTCGGAACCAGCCCGCAGGTGGTCGAGCCGACCCTCACCCATGCCCTGGAGCTCTGTCGGCTGTGGAACGCCATGCTGCTTCTCGATGAGGCCGACGTCTTCCTCGGCGAGCGTCTTGACGACAGTCTGAATAGGAACGAGCTTGTCTCCAGTATGTCTTTTCGTCGGCTGCGCCTGGTTCGGCTCCCACACTTGACGGCTCTCGCTAACCCACACCCCCAGTCTTCCTAACCAAGCTCGAGTACTACCAGGGCATCCTCTTCCTGACGACCAACCGCTTCTCGCGCATCGACCACGCCTTCCAGTCGCGCGTCGACTTGTTCTTGCCGTACCACGACCTGGACGCCTCCGCGCGCAAGCGGGTCTGGCACAACTTCTTTGAGCATTTCGGCTCTGACAAGTTTGATATCTCTACCGAGGATATGGACCGACTAGCTGAACTGTCTCTCAACGGTCGCGAGATCAAAAACTTGCTTAAGAGCGCGCAGCTGCTGAACGCGCGGGCTCGAGGCAAGGTCACGGCCTAGAAGCTGTACATGCTGGCCGACAAGCGCGTGACGGCGCTCAAGATGCTGGACGACCACAATGCGAGCGTCGGACGTTAGTGGGCGGGAGTCAGGTCTAGACTGTCACCGCGCGTGCATGTGGGGAGAGAGCGGTGGTAGTTGATGGAAGTGTCCATTCTTCAAACCATAACCAGGCACAAGTCTATCCAAATCGATTCCAGGGTATCATGAAAACAAAGCCCAGACACCCCTAGCCGCCATACATGTCCAGAGTCTAGCCCATCTTCGACCTACACCATCCATTGCCAAAACCCCAAGTTCTAATTCGAGACGAAATCCAACTCTTAACCCAGATCCCAACTTGATACGACCCAAAACTCCTCCCTTTCAACATCCCGTTCACCATGTCATTGTCAGGCACTCCTCATCTTCCTCCGCAGACTGGTCTCCCTCCGCATTCTCGACTCCCTCCACACCCTCACCCCCCTCCGCATCCTCATCCCCATAATCCACCGTACTCGGGCTGCTCGGCTCCCCATCATCATCCCAACCAGTCAGCACATCCACGACACCCAACCCAGGATCCGCCAAATCCACCTCCGCCACAACCCACGGCCCCCTGATCAAATTCCCCTCATCCTCCTCCTCCAACCTCCGCAGCAACTCCTCAGCCCTCCCGCGACACAGCCGCGGCCGCGCCCCGCTCAAGGCCTCGGCGCCCTCCCGCGCGGGGATGAGCACGCGCTCGCGGAACCTGTCGCCGAACGCGCCGTCGGCAGGCGCCGGGTGGCGCGGAATGTGCCGTCTGACGGCGCGGCGGAGCAGGGCGAGCACAGGCTTCAGCGAGGGCGGCGACGGCGGCATGGCGATCGGCGGTTCCGGTACCTTCACCTTCAGCGGACCCTTGTCCCAGTCCGCTTGCGCTTCGGCGCGCCAGCGTTCCTGCTCCTTGATGGTGGCCACGACGTTGTCGGCGAAGGCGTGGTGCAGGCCGTCGAGCATGTGGTAGGCGGCGCGGAGCGGGGCGTGTCGCTTGTCTGAGGCCCGGTGGTCGTTGAGGTAGCGGGCCATGCGGGCGGGGTCGCGCCGGGAGGTGGGCCGCGACAGCGGGGCCAGGTCCTTGCGGATGAGGCTCAGGACCGCGCCGATGTCCCACCAGGGCAAGGGGTCGTCGGTCTCCTCAGGACCGGTGCCGGACGTGGTGGTGACCTGGACGGCGCGGCCGAAATCGATGAGCCACGCCTCCGGGAGGGGGCGGCCGGACGGGAAGTGCAACATGATGTTGCCCGGGTGCAGGTCGCGGTGGTAGACCGGGCCGCCGCTGCCGGTCGACTCCATGCCCGTGTACATGAAGTCGAGCGTCTCGAGGATCTGCTGCAGCAGGTGCAGCGCGAGACCCTGGGGGAGCACGGCCGAGGACTGGCGGCAGCGGTCGAGGAAGGCCCACAGGGTGCCGCCGTTGCAGAGGTCCCAGTGCGAGACCCTGCCGCCGCGAGGGGTGGAGGCCGCCGAGAGGAGCCGGGGGATGCGGAGGGTGTGGCCGGCGGCGGCCGCGCCGGCGAGGAGGAGACGAGCCATGCTCACGTCGCGGTCGAACTCGTGGACGGCACGGTCGAGGATGCCTCCGCGGCGCGCCGGGTGGCGGAGGGTCTTGCGCACGACGAGGGCGCCCGTGGAGTAGCTGTGCACCAGCTGGGTGGTGCACGACTGGCCAGAGCCGAGAGGGCGGGCGAGGAGCGAGTCATGGCCCGGGTCCTGGAAAAGGAGACCGTACGCGACCTTGCCTATGGGAGCCATGGCGGTCGTCGACGATGTCCGAGCGAAGGGCGGCAAGCCATTTGCGCCTTGAGAACTGAGTTGCTCTGTCTGTGTCGGGTGATGAGACAGGAGCAGCAAGGGGAAAGCGAGCGAACGACGCGACCTGCTATGGAGGAGCAGTGTGGAACGCTGGATGGTGAGACTACAAACAAGATGGAGGGCAGGGGAATAGACCGAGCTGGACGAAAGATATATAGGGCACCATGCCGCATCCCCGTGTTCGCGCAATCAGACTCTGCGCGCTTGGAACGTCATTATTGCTATCTCAAGACGTATGTTGTGTCTGCAGCTGCAGCTGCAAGCGCAACACGCAGCACTGACGACAGACGCATATGCCTCATTATTCCGTCACCGGCCCGGGCGCTTTGGGCGGCTGAAGCCCGTTTTCACCTCGACCTTTGGATGCAGCTCGTCCATGACGCCCTGTTCGGTGATCTCACTGGCGTCCTCGACCTCGAACTTCTTGCCGGGCTGCAGACCGGCCTCCTTTTCTGCAACGGCCAAGACAGACCGTTTCATCAGGGGGTACATCATGCGGAATTTGATGGCCTTGGTGCTAAAGCTCGTGGGGCACGTGTAGAAGAACAGCAGAGGGCTGGTCTCGACGCCGTTGTGCGTGTGGGTGAAGCGGTAAAAGGTGAAGCGAGGCTCGGTGGGCGAGATGGTCTGCACCAGACCAGGAATCGAGCGTGGGGCCGACGCGTCAGGAACCAGCTCGACAGATTCGGACTGTGGGTTTATTTTCTGCCAAGATAGATGTTAGCAGCGAAATCTGACGAAACACACAGTCAGGGGCTGGCCACGCACCAGCATGACCAGCGACCGCTCTCCCGCAGCCAACGCCTTTAGCGCGTCGAGCGCGTCCTCGGCCATGGGCGTGGCCATGTTCTTGCTCAGGTGGATCTCGCGCGTGACCGTGCCCATGCCGGCCTCCTGCTCGGCGCGCCTCACGTCTCCCAAGCTCCTCTCCTCCTCGGTGAGCGGGGCCTCGAGCGCAATGTGGGCATCGTGCTTCTCGAAGCCGGCCGGGGAGAGCTCCTCGGGAATGGTGGCGAAGAAGGTGTCACGGAAGTGCTCGCTCCCCAGCTCTCGCACGAGTGTCAGGCGGGTCGAGGCGAACAGCATCTTCTGGCGCACCGGGGCGGTGTCGGGCACGTACGTCACGGCCACCAGGGCGGGCGCCGACGAGTAGCGGCGGAGGATGATGTACAGTGCCTCATTGGGCTTGACGTGCGGCTGCAGCAGCAACTTGACATTGGAGGCGAATGAGTTGCCTGACGACGGCGTCAGCAGCTGCAGCGGGCGCAGCTGTTCGGACGAGATGGTCGCGAGCAGTCCAAAGTGCGTGCCCGAGGTGAGCAGGTCGTTGAACTGCGAGAGGAGCTCCTGCGAGGCTGCAGTGAAGGAATCAGCGATTATCCATCCGAAGTTGAGGTTTGGGGTAGGATGCGCACCTGAGATGCCCGACTGCATCGTGAATTTCTCGAGTGACCGAGTTGTGAAACCGGTTGCTGCCGCTGGGAGCAAGGCACGACGTCGGGTACGATCCCGGGCCTTTGTAACGCGACAGGGCACACTGGGGCCGACTTGGCCGGCGTGGGGTTTGAGTTGTGCCAAGCATCGGATGATCCACCCCCCAAGGTTTGGCAACCTGAACCGCCAAGCCCAAATCCCGAATCATCTAAATTCTACAGCCCCGTCTCGATCTCACAAAAAGTCACAATTCGTTCCTATCTTTCAGGTTCCTTGGAAACCGTCGGTGCGCGTGGAAACGAGCCTCGAGACGCCTAGTCCATCTCAGACAAATAACGCTTTTTTGCAGCCAGATTCCCGGCTGGTTGGTGGAATTCTGGACGGGTGCGGTCAGCACGTCGAGCACAAGTTCCCGGCATTTAATTGTGTCCAGTCAATCGTTAGAAGCGCGAACGGAGTCAGCAGACAACCATCACAGATTGGTCTTGACTCCTCGAGTTATTGCGGCAACAAAGTCCTGACTGACGGCTTTCTTAGCATCGAGTCTGGCATATCGCTGTTCCCTGGTGTCTCGGTTGTCGAGCTTATCTGGTGACTCCTTTTGCCATTCAGGTTCTTCGCCGTTGCCCTCTTGGACCCTGCGCCAAGCCCTGGTGGATCTTGGGCCTGCCCGGCTTTAATTTCACTCCCCATCAAGTTTTAGCGCGGCCATGCCGGGGATGCACGGGCTTCATTCAGCCCACCACTGCAGGCAGCAGGGGGAGAAGGACAGTCAAAACTGACAGCGAACCCCAGGGCAGCTTGCATCTTCCTTCTTTGTCAACTTCTTGCATCAAATCCAGTATATACCAGGCCATCGCCATGTCGAGCTAGAATCGACGTCCGCTCTTTCCCGCAACCCTCGGCGACACTCCCGTCGTCTCCTTCCTCCAGTGCTCGCTTCGGCCATCATGGCGCGCCACACTCGCTTGTCGACCCTCGCCGTCTGTCTTCTCGGCGCCACAACCGCAGCCGCCCAGCATGTGCTGCTCCCCTTTACCCACCACCGCGACAGTTCCCAGCTCTGGGCGCGCGCCTTGGAACAGACGGGCCTCAAGTCGGCAGATTATGCCTATGTCGTCGACGTCTCTGTCGGCACGCCAGCCCAGAGCCTGTCGCTCTTGATTTCGCCCTCAACCGGCGCCTCATGGGTGCCCGACGCCAACACGCGGTATTGCTCGCCCGAGTGGTATCGAGAAAAATACTACTCGGGCTACTCGGACTACGAGCTCGAGAGGTACGATATTCCCGATGGCCCCGGCGAGTGCCATTGGGGCAGCTTCAACAAGTCGCTCTCGTCCACCTACCTGCCCGCGCACAGCAGGTACCGCGAATTCAACGCCGGCTCTGTGGATAACACCTTCGTGTCGGGATACAACATGACCGATAAGCTAGCCGTTGGCAATATCGAGCTGCACGACTATCCCATCGGTCTCGTCACCTCGACCTGGCGCTGGATCGGCGTCCTCGGGCTCGGCAACAACAGGAGCGCGGGTTACTACTCGAACTACGGCGGCGAGTTCCCCAGCGTCTTGGACCGCATGGTCTCGGGAGCAAAGATTGCGAGTCCCGCGTACAGCATCTGGCTCGACAACCCGGAGGGCTCGTCCGGAACCCTGTTGTTTGGCGCCGTCGACTCCTCTCGGTACACGGGCGATCTGGTCCGCCTCGACAGCTCCAACGGATACTCTTCCGTGTACACTTTTAGTGCCTCGGTGTCGGCCATCAACGGCACCACCCACGCAGGCGATGCCTTGCCCGCCATCCGCTCCAATGACTTCCCCTTCGACGCCACCTTCGGCCCGGGTGAGGTTTTCTCGTACCTGCCCGATATCCTCGTTGAACAGCTCGCCGACTTTGTGGGCGCCACTTACAACCGGACCATGGACATCTACACGTTGCCGTGCGACGCCGCCGAGACCAACAACACCAACTTGGTCTTTGAGCTTGGCGGCGGTGGCGGGCCCGCCCTGAACGTCGAGACATCCGACCTTGTCTTGCCGCCCACCGTGCAGCCCATCATGCGGTCCACCAGCTCTAATGGGGGTAAGTGGCTGCTGAACGAGACCAACGTATGTTTTTTCGGCATCCAAAAGCACTTCTCGACCTCCTCCTACTTCAACCTCGGCAGCTCGCTGCTGCGCCGCAGCTACCTCGTCTACGACCTGGCCAACCAAGAGATCGCCCTGGCGCCCGTCAAGTTTTCGTCTGGCTCGGACGCTCCGTCGCCGACCATCGTCGCCTTTGAGAGCTACGGCGCCGCTATCCCCTCTTCATCTGAGTTTTGCACCACCTCGTACTGCCGCAACTCCAACTCGGACAGCGATGATGACGATTACGGCTCCGGTTCAGGTTCGGGATCTGGTTCGGGATCTGGTTCGGGATCTGGCTCAGGGTCTGGAACGAATAGCACCACAGGACTCGCGCACTGGCATCAGGTTGCCATTGGCGTCGGGGTTTCTTTCGGTGTCGTGATCTTGGTCGGCGCGATTGCCGGCATCCTCGTCTGCGTCCGCTCGCGCCGTGGCCAGGGTGTCGCCAAGACGGACCAGGAGGGTCAGGACTCGGAAGGAGAGTCACAGCCGGCCGAGCCGGCGCAGGGCGCCGCAGCTACCCAGAGTCGGGCGCGGTCGGCGGGTGTGTCCCCGGCCGCCGCGCTGCCAGTCATCCAGGAGAAACAAGAGGAGACGCCAGAGCCCATCGCGCAGGCGCCGCAACTGCCGGCCTTCAATGCAGAGCTCGCCCGCGCGATCACCCCTCCCGAACCGACGGCTTCCTCCAACTCGAACCGTGCATCCACAGCCGTGTCGGCGCTGTCTGACGATGCACAGGCCGGTGCGCAGCCCCGGGATCCAGCGGCAGAAGCGGCGGAACCGCCATCTCCCGCATCACCCAAGGGCAAGGGCAAGGAAATGGACCGTTCAGGTAGTGAGAGCTAATGCCGCAGACCATGTCGCCGTCTGTTAGTCGTAATTGTAATGGAGATACCCCTTTGCAATTTTTTTTTGCATATCTGATACTCGGTTCCATGGAAAAGGGTGATCTGCTTACCCCGTGATTTGGTGAGTTCGCTGCCTGTTATTTCCCTGAACCCCCGACGTCATCACAATTCTTCTGCCAAGGGTTGGTGGTAGCACCGAAATCACGTTCCTCTCCAGCCCAACATCGCTTCGGGACAAGTCTCGTGCCCTCACACCACCATTGTCGTTCGAGGACCCCCTCGACCCCCTTCATTGTTGACGCGGGAAGGGCTGACGTCATGCCACCACCCACACCAAGTTCCCGTCGTCAACGGCGCCGACTTCAAGTTAAACCAACAAATTCCGGCTCTATAAAGCCAACAATTACACGCCATGGTCTCGACCGCACCATCCCATTAGCCACATCGCCTCTTCATTGACTCTGACATCCCACAAACCCACAAACCCAAAACTACAACCCCCCCAACCATCTTTCTGACTACCTGGTAACTTGAAAGAACAAACATGGCCGTCACCAACGCCGTCACCGACCTCATCTCCTCCGTCGCCGAGCTGATCTCGTCCATCTTCGGCGCCGCCTACAGCATCGTGCACTCCTTCATCACCGGCGTCTTCGGCCTGTTTGCCGGCTTCTTCGCCATGATCGGCGACCTCGGCAAGGGCGTGTTTGACCTGGTTGGCGGGGTGGGCAAGTTCGTGGCTGGTACGTTGTTCAGTATCTCCTTTTTGAGGTTCCTTTTCCGTGTTACATTTTCTTCCGTTTCTTTCCGTTTTTTTCTTCTACTTTCCTGAGTTTGGCCCTCAGGCTTTTTATCCGGAGGGAGAAATACCTACACGTAGTAAGAAGGCAAGGTAGCTGACATGGAATTTTCTAGCCAACGCCGTGGTCATCGCCGTCGTCGCCGCCGCGGGGTACGCATACGTGCGCTTCGTCCAGCAGCCGCAGCCGCAGGGACGCAAGCCCATCGGCGTCAATGGCGCCGGGGCCGGGAAGAAGACCAACTAAAGGAACGGGTGTACATGAGCGTGGTTGACGGGAAGGTTTTCGGGGTTTATTCAAGGGACTAAATCTGTTCGGGCGTGTGCACGTGGAGTTGTTCATGTTTTCTATTACACTGTGCTTTTTTATTCGGATTCTACGTCGAGGGAGATACCATCTGGTTAGGCGAGTTCAGTTTGATCTAAAATTTGCCCTTTGTTCAGTTGTGTTACATTGTGAATCACTTTCGAACAAGCATTGAGTATGTCTTTAAGAGACTTGACCACATTACTTTGAGCGTCTGCGTATCTCATTACATGCCCTTATCCCAATCCGACCTCCTCAACTCCTATATGAATCCATCTTATCGGGTGGAATGCCTCGTATACAGTTCCGAATAAGCGGAGAACCAGACCAGCAGAACGCAATGTATCCAAACTCCAGCCCACGCCCCCGTCTCTCTACATCTCGCGCAAGCATTCTAGATGCAGTATATATGTAAGGGTATCCCGATGCGTCACCAAGCCTCATCCCGGCCCTGTTCGAATACCTAATCCATCATGGACTCGACAGCCGTCTCGTACTCCTCGTCGCCCTTGCCCTTTTGGACGATGACGGGGTACGGCGCCAGGCCTTCATCCGCCTTGTCCTTGTCCTTCCCTTTCTCCTTCTCCTTATCCGTCTCAGGCTCGACATCACTCTTCTCCCCGCCCCCCTTCTTCTTCCCCTTCTTAGTCTTCTTCTTCTCCACCTCGCTGTCCCCCTCATACGCATCCGCATCCGCATCCGCATCCGCCTCTCGCTCCCCCTCCTCCCCCTCCTCATCCCCCTTCTTCTGAACGCGCATCGTCCGCGGACCGCCAGCATTAGCCTGCGCATTGTCGAGGTCCACCCCTCCCTTCTCGCCCATGCCGCCCTCCCCGAGCTCGCCGCCCTCCATGACGACGCGCAGCTCGAGGTCCTCGTCCTTGGAGTAGACGCGCAAGCCGACCACGCAGATGGCGTTCCACGGGTCCGGCTCGTTCTCGTCCTCGGTGTCGTCGCGGTACTTGCTCACGGCGGTGCTGTTGGCCGCAGGCGGGGCGGCCATGCGCGGCTTGCGCGACATGTCGTCGCTGCTGTAGAGCTCCTCCCAGTCCTCGATCGGCGACGCGCTGGATTCGCCGTCCGATGTCACGTACATGTTGGGCGCCTTCTTTGCCGGTGGAGGCGCTGGCTTGGGGGGCGGCGGGGGCGGCGGGGGCGGCGGGGGCGGCGGGCCACCAGACACCTTGGGCTCTTCGGCGGGCGGTACGGGTACCTTCTCCTTGTCCCGGCCGGTTGGGCTGGTTGGTGGAGGAGGGCTGCCGGAGGACTCCGCATTCTCTACGGGCTTGTCAGCCTTGTCGTCCTTGTCGTCCGGTTTCGCCTTGGCATCTTCCGCGGAAGCATCCTTTAGCTCTTCTTTCTTGTCTTCTGCCTCTTGGCCGTCAGCGTTGTCCGTGAGCGGCGCAGCCTTCTCCATAGTAGGTGTGTCGGCAGGAGTCTCATCAGGAGTCGGGATTGGCGTGGCGTCGGCCGAGGAATCATCCTCATTCCTGTCGGCTTCTTGGGACTCCTCCTTGACCTCGGGGTCGGCCTTGGGCTGTTCGCCATCAGCCTGGCCGGTCTCCTTACTCTCAGTCTTGTTGTCCTCGACCTTTGGCGACGGCTCGGAAGCCTTGGCATCATTGCCATCCTTGGCCTCGCCCTTGACATCCTTGGCCTCGCCCTTGACCTCGGGCTGGTCCTCCTTCTTCTCCTCCTTGGCAGGGTCCTCGGTCTGGACACCCTGGTCCTTGGGCTTCAGCTCCTCGGCCTGGCGCCTCTTCTCCTCGCGGGCCGCCTGCTTGGCCTCGAGCTTTTTATTATTCTTGCGGCCCTGCTCCTTGGTGATCTGGCGGTTGAGGTGGCGCTTCTCCCACAGCCGGTGGCGCTCCTTCTGGCGAGCGTCGCTGGCCTTCTTCTGGTCGGCCCGCTTGCGCGCCTTCTTGACCGCCTGGAGATGGGCGGCGGCCTTGCTGTGGGCGAGATCGTAGGCGTAGCCGACCTGCGCGAGCTTCTCGTTCTCGACGCGCTTCTTGCACTCACGCTTGACCACCTCCTCGATGCTGGACACGTCGGGGTTGCGCTCGCCCGAGACGCTGATGTAGACGCTGTAGGTGCCGGGGAGCATGGACGGCAGCTCGATCGACACGGACCGGTCCATCAGGTAGTTGCCGTGGCTGCGGACGACGTAATCCTCGGGATCGGGGCGGTCCTGCTCGTGGATGCGGAACTGCAGGCGGAACGAGTACTGGCCGTGCAGGCCCTTGAAGTACCGGTTGTCGAGCTGGCACAGCACGATGACCAGGGGGCCCTCGCGCGTCAACTTGATGTGGAATTTTTCGTGGTACTGCGGCTTCCACGGCACGTCGACGCCAATCCACCTCTGGCAGCAGCGCCAGTCGGGGTCGCGGAACAGGCGGGTGCGGTCAAAGTGCTGGTACTTGCGCAGGAGGTCCTCGTACGAGATCCAAAAGACGCTGTCGCTGCCAAATTGGTGGCCCAGCTCTTCTTGTACCTCGGTCGTCCACTCCTTGGACCCGTCGGACCAAGCCCCTTCCCATATTCCCTTCTTGGTCTTGCCCCAGGGGTTTCTGAGCTTGACAAGGCGAGTGCCGTTCTTGAGCGTCTTTGCCTCCATGACGACGTAGGCATGACCCTCCTCGATGCCGTCGCGGTCACCATAGCCGCCATCAAGGAGGCCGGTGCTGCAGCCGAACAGAAACTCTTGGTTAACTTTACTGAGCTCAGTGTCCCAGAACCCGTCCAGGTCGAGGATGTCCGAGGCCAAGAGCTCGGTTGTGACACCTCCCGAGAGGTCCTCTAGGCCTTCACCGATCCAGCCGCCGGCCAGGGACGCATAGTCGCCGTGAGCCTTGGCATAGGCCTTTTCGATGAGCGGCACCCATGTCTCGTTCTGGTCCTTGTTCTGCGCAAAGAACAGCGCCTTGGAGCCGGTCTGGTATGTCTTGCGGTACACACGCTCGACGTCTTCCCGGTCGATCTGCTGCAGCAGGTCGCGCTGCATGCTCGGCGAGTCCCAGCAGGGGGACTTGAGGTAGAGCTTGTCGTCGATGATGGAGTAGATCCACTCGCCGTCTGCGTGTCGGTCAGCAACTAGTCTGGGCAGGAAGATACTGTGCAGCGCGACTCACCTCGGTAGAAGACAAAACCGTAGATCCCAATCTTGGTGTCGTACTCGACGCAGATGCGCTGGATGCCGTCTTCGACGTTGGCCAACCCAGACAGACTGGCCATCAGCCAACAGTCGCCGAGACTGCCCTGCTTGACGTCGGAGCCGCTGATATTGACCAGAAAGGTGGGCTTCTCGTAAATCTCGTGAATTCGCTTCACCGCCTTAGGCACGATAGCACTGGGGTTCATCAACGTCGACATGCTCAGATCGAACTTGCTGCGGCCGAGGCTGTTGAGACAGTGACCTTTCTCCATCTTAAGGTCCCAGTCCTGTGCGCGTCAGCACGTCTGCCGCGAGACGGGCGAGTCTGGGTACGGAGAGAACTTACAATGTCCCAGCCAGGGTCTCGGTACCGCATGTTTACCCTCCGACACTCTTGTATGATCTTGCGGACTTTGCGGCGGCATTCTTCTGCAGCGCGCTCATAGCCGGTTCTGAGCAGCTCATTGGATCGGTCCGAGATGGTCGGTGGCGGGACCGGGTCGAAGGGCAGGACGGCAAGGGCCTTGTCAAACCGCTTCTTGCTGAAGCGCTTCCAGATGCGGTTTATGGTCTGCTGCGGCGGAAACTTCCGCTTCTTCTTCTTCTTATTCGCATCGTTCGAGGTGGTCGTGGCAGGCGCGGCACCCTTGTGCTTGCGGTAGTTGTAGTAGTCATCCTCCGAATCCGAGGAAGACGAATAGCCGTACATGGTGAGCGATGGCAGTACTCTCGATGGCTGAACGAGCGGTAGTTGTCCCGAAGGAAAGGGGCGGTGAGTAGCCCAGCGGGTGGCTCGGGGCGGCCAGGGGAAAAGAGTGTGGCGATACGGGGTGTCAACGGTGAGCGAAGGAAACACAAAGTCCAGCAAGATGCCCAGGTAAGTTGGTGAAATATATCTATCTGTTGGAGGCAATGTCAGCAAAACTGTAACCAGGGTTCTTCCTGACAGGCTGACAAAGGCGGGCGACAAAGATAGGGGGGTCAGGCGGTGGTCCGTCAGGGTCACGGCGGGAAACCGGCAGAGCGGCTTCGGCCTGAGCGGTGGCGGATAAGTAGATAAAGTTCTAGAAACGAGGAACGATCGACCGCCCCTGTTCCGGATGGGGCACGCAACGAGATGCAGGGACTGATCAACGGCACTCACAGTACAGCGAACACGGACAGGTGGTGTGCCAGAGAGCAACTCTCGTCGACAGATTGAGAAGAGTGAGAATTGGGGGAGTGTGGTTTCGGACGGCGGCAGCCTGGGTATATGAAAGGCCTCGAGGACAGCGCGTGGCGCATGTAAGCCAGCCATCTAGCCTCGCCTGGCTGAACCAATTCGGGTACGCGCATTTGTGCCCACATCACGGCCGCGCCAAGACGAGGACCGCATCGCAGGCTGGGTCCGCGGGCAGACGACCATCCTCAATCGGCAGCTCACCGCAGCTGGCAGGCCCGGCTGCTTCTCGAAGTGTCCCGGGTAGCATCCAGATTGGCGAGTCTCGGGGGTAGACCGCGACTGTGGCGAATGACAGAAAAAGGACGAAAAGCAACCAAAGACGTCTCGGTGTTTCGAAACCGCTTGTTGGGGCGAATTGGCAACTGACTTGGCCTGAGCGGATGATCGAATCAGGTCCCAATCAGGTTCCAGCCGGGGCTCCCCAGTCGACCGGTGGCGGGTGATGGCAGTTTGAGCAACAGCGACTCCACAGGTTCGCCATTTGACCACCTAAATGCGGATTGTTGGACGGCCGGCGCCAGATGCCGCGCCGCATCGGTTTCCAGGTCCGACATGGAGTCGAGGGAGGGAGTGCAGCGCGAAGACGGGATTCACAGTTGGGATTGATCCGTCGACCGGAGGCAACTGGAAAGAGTGAGGCGGAGGACCAGCCACTGGCAATCAGCTGCGGCCCACCCCCACATTCTCGAATGCAATGCAGTCCCACTCTCGGACCCACCATGACTTGGCGGCTCTTGTCAGACCGCTGCTCTGTTGACAGAGTGTAACTCAGAACCTAAAATTTGTTGATCAGCGGTGGCCTCATACTACCTTCAGGCTGTGCTTCTGTCACAGCAACGTGGTCAGAATATGTGCTTTCCTCTTGTTGCCTCGCAGCCCTAGTCTCAAAAACAATTTGTGTTCCATGGCTGAGGTTGTGTGCATTTCGAGGTGTCCAGGCAGGAAGCCCCATCTTACCTGGCCCGCCTGGCTCGCCTGCCATGCGCCAAGTGGGGACCCGGGCGTTGCTCTGTGGGGAATCGGAACTGGAACAGGCTCCCATGCATGAACGTTGCAGCAAACAAGGCGATTCCAAACTCTCATCAACTGCATTCTCCAGCGCATCAAGGCAGCCCGGCCGATAAGGCGTCTCGAGGGCATGCCACGTCTCCAGCTGATACTGACTCGATCGATCCCGTCTCCATCCCGGAAGCAAGCAGTTTGTTGCCGACCGTCTCGCCACGGCCGTCCAAACCCCTCCCTCCTTTCTGCCGAGCAGTGACTTCAACCTCCCTGACCAGACTCCATGCTAACTACCGGACGGAGATACATAGGGTACAAAACAGACAAATCCCATCACAATCTACTCTAGTTCACACATTCTCCCCATCCCGGAGGATCGAGTCGTCGAGGTGCACACGAGCACGGTTCTGAGCCCGGAATATGTCAGCCTCGGGTCAGGATGCGGCGGTGCAGTTGCCGGTTGCCCACAACAGTCCCAATCGCCTTGCTGCCTGCCGATTCAACACCCTCTACAGATACGAGTCTCATCCGAATGTTCCATACAGGAGGGTAGTGGAGACTGGCGATCATGGTCCCCAGGACGGCACATGCACTCGCGGACACGGGATGCAACACCCTTTGCCTGCTCCTATTCGCTAGTCGCTTCCGTGCTTCCACACCACACACCATGGCTGGAAATGGATGGCCAGCCTCGTGCCGTTTCCACACGGAGCGTCAGCCAGCGAAACCTGTGCCCGGCAATGGGATCATGATGCACTCCTGCTGGCATAGTGGTCATGGCAGACAGCGTCACGTTGCGGCACAACAGCTCCTCCCAAAAGATCGGACACAAGGCTGCAGTGTACCTGCTATGTACACAAGGCCTCGGATCGGGTCCAGGTGTATTCATGTACACCAGAGCAACACGAAGAAATGACACGTCGCGCCAACCATCTCACCAGAGCCCCATTCTCCAAGTCGAGTCCCTCCAGGGCCTGCCCAGCTCTTCTACGGATAAGCATGCTCCCTTCGCCGTTCAAGAGGCCGGTCCTTGGCACAGCGGACCAGTAAGTGCCGGAGCCCGGCCACCGCAGTCGGGGGGCGTGTCGAATTTCACGGCCATCGACGTCGCTTCCACGCACAAGGGCAGCAGAGCTTCTTTTTCCTTCACAATCTAATGGTTCTCTACCCAGCGACTATGTAATGTCCCTACCAATTTGTTTCTCGCTGTCACATAGCACAGACGCGAGAAAAAAACCCTTGCACGGCATGCGAGATATTGCAAACTTGCATTGGGATGCAGTCACCTTCCACGGAATCATATTAATATGCTAAATACTCCAACTTCCCTTTACAGCCCAACCGGTCAAGGTCAAGGAAGCCCAGTTGAATTGATGGACAAAGAAGAGATACCTTAGGTGTATTAGGACGTTCCTTTCCCGGGTTCATAGCCTGAGTGTCCCTGGATCCTCGGACCTGGCCAAGTTACCTACCTACCTGAATTCCCTCGGTGTCCCGCCCATTGTCACGCCCTATACTAAACCCCTGGAATGACCCATCACTATCAGGCACCCTTCCGGGTTCTCGATCCCAACCTGCAAACTTTGCTGAGCCTGAGGCTGGAAGTACTCAGCTTGAATGGAATCTCCAGGCACGGTTGGAGCTGCATTGCCTCCTTCAGTTCATTTCACTTCATCATTGTCAGCTGGATAGGTAGGTACCTTAGGTATGCAGTGACTTGGCTGTCAAATCCTTGCTAGAAGTGCGTATCACTTAGAGCCATCAAACTTCAAATTACTTCATCAGGTAATGAGCTAGTTACTGCTGTATTCGTCGCCTGACTGGGAATTCAAAGCAACGGCCTACCTGGCGTTACACTGTGACTGATCGAATCTTCCATTGTAGGCTAGGTGCCTGTAACTTTGTAAGTAGGTAGGCACTGTATATTGGGGTATGCTAGTACATGTCGACCTGTAATCAAGTTGGATGGAAACCACCTCAGTCGACCGAATCAACCAGGCATTCACGAATTCATCCACAGTGTAAGGGCAATTGACTGAGAATGTTGATGATGATAAATGATTATGAAATCAACAAACAAAAACCCACGAGCGTCTGGTTAGTTTGCTGTAACAGTTGATACAACTGTCGTTTCCAGGGCGCAAATTCAAGAAGCTCGGTGAAGTTCACCACATGTGCAATGACAAAAATGGATCATGCAGTAAGCGAGGTAGAAGATAAGAATTACCTACCAGAGCGCCGGTTCATCGAAACAGACTTACAGTTACAGCTTCTGTGGAGGGACTCGTGCCAGCGTCAACCGTGATTCTTCCAATCAGTCTTGACGTAATCAGTGAGTCGCCGATGGAACATGATGATCTCGCTGATGAGTGGATGGCTTCGAGCTGCATCAGGACATACCTAGGTACAAAACTACCTCGAGTCAGCTATCTGCCTTGCGGTAAAATAGGTACGTAACTCAGGCGGACCGAGCAGACAATGTCTGGCCTATGTGTATGTAGACGGACATCAACGCAGTGTGCGCAGCAATGGCTTCATACTTGCCGAGCTTTCTTGATGCAGATACCTCATATCTGCAGGAAACTTCCGCAACTGCGTCGGCAACCAACACCATCAATCAGCTGGGCAGCCCATCCCGCAGAGTCTCATCTTCCTATAAAGCCGTCCTTGCTCTCTGACACAGAACCATGCACCTTTTTCACGCCAGGAACGGCACCCCTTCTCGTTATCTCAACACCCTTGGCTCTCCTCCACCACCCTTCGCCCTCCGCCATGCCGTGCCACACCAGATTCAGCCTCAAGCACGAGGGCCTCGCCGACATGCACGCAGCAGTGCCCCCCCGCCCCGCCTCCCACCCTCGTCGATCTCGACCTCGACGCCGACGATATGGAGTACCAGACACCAAGAAGCCCGCATTGCACCGGCTTGGCGACCAAGAAGCCGACAACATAGACGTCGACGCCGACGGGGACGCCGAGATGCTGGATGTGTAGGACATCCGAATTCGCGACCACCACGACGAGCTTTTTATGGACGTCGAAGAAGACAAACGGGACTGGGACGGCGACCTCATGGACCTGTCGCCGGGTTAGGACGGGTCCCTCTGTCCGCAGCGGCGAGCTTGCTCAGAGTAAGGTAGGTCCAAGTTGACTCTCCTGGACAAGGTCGTCAGCAACCCGGGACTACACCCTCGAGCCCAGGCCGTGAAGCATCATCTGTGGCCCGCTCGTACGGTACGACCAGGTGGGGGAGGAAATTGAAGGGAAAACGTCGGGAGGCCAAGAAGTTGTTGCAAAACCCGACCCGAGAGCAACGTATGGACTGCCCGCAACAGGGCATGTTGTGTTCCTTGATTTCAGTGTGCTGGTGACCGGGGTCCTGAAGTCCACTGCTAATCAACCGTGCAGGTGACATGGGAGCTTACCAACTGATACCTCTTCCAGGTTTCTCTTTACCGGCATCACCACTGACACCACATCGTCTCGGCCAAATAGACCGGCATCATCACCGCTCCTGGTGAGATCTAGCCCTGACATTAGTCAGCCACGAGCTCCCCCAGTCCTCGACAGCTCACTCCTATTAGTAACCACACACAATAAGGTACCTTACTTACCACCCTGTCAATTCTTGTGAGGGAGACATTTCCGACCCCTCTGAGCTTCCCGAGTCATGACCCGGTCCTTTAAGTCTTGTCGCGCAGTTATCACCTCCTTGCATCGGCCGCATCGCCAGCTCCGTAACTAAGTCTTGAAAGGTTGCTGCTGGCGCCGTCTTGGGAATTGGAATCCAACCCGAAGCCGATGACAAAGGTGGACGTTGGTGGGAGGTTTAGGCCTTGCAATGGAAAATTCAGGACACCCGATAAGGTACCTAGTCAATGCCGATACGAATACACTTATCCCTTCGAAGTTCGCCGCCAGGGGCAAGGCGAAAAATGGCTGCTTGGGTCCGGTTGATTCGATATTTGGGTTGGTGGCCGCAAGTTGACCGACATGATTATCTTGATCTGAAGCGATCAAACATGGGTCATTATCGGGTTCCTCAGCGCGAGACCGTTTCTCCGACGCGCCTGAGGTTTCTTGCAGTTGACGCGGGGTCGAATGGATGGCCAATAGGATGGGCTTCCGGCCACCTGCCCGGGTTTAGGCCCACCTCGAATGCCGGGATGTCCACGTCCCCAGGGTCACCATCGCGTCTTTGGCCAGGAACAGGGCCACATCACCGGTCCTCTCGATGTTTGATGAATCGCTGTTGTAGACCGACTACCAGCCTATCAATCTGATAATCAAGGCGAAGTGATGTTCTCCTGTCGTAGTCCAAACCGCTGATCGGGCACGCGGCAACCGTTCCTTTATGATGTCATTCGTCCTCGGGCCGTTGTGCTCCACACACGCAGCACGTCGTGACAGCTGAAGTGAGACATCAGCTGACCCCGGCAAGCAAGTGATTGAAGCACAGCTACTCCGTAGCACCTGGTTGCGGCCCAAGTTGGGTATATAGATCGGAGACAATCTATCCCAGACACTAGGGCCCTGCCGTTAGTTACCCCGACCCTTCCCAGATCAACCTTTCCCCCGGCTCCATTCAACATGAGCCCGACAGACACCACCACCACCGCCAACAACAACACCAGCCCCCTGCGGATCGCCATCCTGCTCAACTCGTTCCGCTCGCCCTTCATCGCCGAGATCCGCGACTCGTACGTGCGCTCCATCGGCGCCGTGGCCCCGGATGCCGCGCTCGCCTTCTTCCACCCGGCCGACAAGGCCGACGACTTCCCGGACCCCGGCGCCTTCGACCTGATCGTCGTCGGCGGCAGCAACGCCGACCCGCGCAAGAAGCACCAGTGGATCCTGCGCGTGCACCAGTTCATCCTGGACGTCGTCGCCCGCCACCCGCGCAAGAAGCTGTGCGGCATCTGCTGGGGCCACCAGACCATCTCGATGCTGTTCGGCGCCGAGCTGGTCGACATGGAGACTCCCGAGGTGGGTGGGCGGAAATCACCACAAAAAACCAGAGGCCCGGCTGACTCGTCTGGTACTTAGCTTGGCGTGACGGAAGCAAAGCTGACACCGGCCGGCCGGGGCTTCTTTCCGAGGCAGGGGGGGGATGGGGTCGTCCTGTTGCAACAGCACCACCGCCGAGCGGTCGGGACACCCCCGAGAGGCTTCTCCGAGCTGCTCGTCGGCAACCAATCCTTCTTGAGCCACAACAACACCATCTTGACGTTTCAAGGGCACCCTGAAAAGGATGCCCGGTGCGCCAGGCTGCGGATAAGGGACGCCACGCGGTGGTTTGGCGTCGAAGGCGACGACAATGCGGCTTTGGCGTACATCGAGCAAGCCATGGAAAGACCGCACGATGGCGCCGAGGTATGGGGTAGGGTGCTGGAGTGGGCACGCGAAAGGCCTCTGAGCCACGAGGTTCGCTTGTGATTGAGGGCAGAACGACAGAAGTCAAACGGCAAGTCCAAGATTGAGAAAGAAGCCCAATATTAGTTAGGCAGAAGAGCAGCGAGTCAAAGATACCCCCTTCCGAGCTCAGAGACTCACGACCGGCGTCAGGCAGATGGGCTTGTATTGTAATGTGCTGGAAGATCGAGCTTGCATTGAAAACAAGCTAGCTGAACGCCGTCCCTTTTGGATGCCCGTGCATCAGACCCGAACCCAATACCAAACCCAAATCTGTCCTCGGTGCGCCAGCCCACAAACAAGCCATCTCCTCACGCCTAAAACTCAGCCGCGGTGGCCTGGGGGAATTCGAAGATGACGCCGCGGCCCGTCAGGCGGCGGTAGACCTCCGAGTAGGTGTCGAGCCTGTAGTCGACACCACCACGCTCCTTCTCATCGAGGATGACCTTGAGAGTCTTGGAGCCGTCCTCCTTGGTGCGGAGGCGCTTGCCGACAATCTCGACGGGGTAGACGAGGTCCGTCAGGATGGCATCGTGCACAGCGGTGAGGGTACGCGAACGGGGGCGCTTCTGCTTGAGGGTGTTGCGCGAGCGGCTGGACCGCTTGGGGCGCGGGAGGATGCGGCGCGAGGCCAGGATCAGGACGTGGCGGTCGGAGAACTTCTTCTCCAGCTCACGGGTCAGGCTGCAAATCGTTGTTTAGCAAAGTGTCGTACGTCTCCAAAACACGGACTCGCTTACCGCTGCTGAACACGGTGGAAGCCTTGCAGCGAAGGGACGGGGACAAAGATGACAATAGCCTTCTTGCCGTGGCCGACTTCGATCTGTAGCAGATCCAAGTCAGCATGCGAGCTCCAGGATGACAATGCAATCCATGGACCGCTCCCGCCCTATTCCGCCTGCTGTATGGTTTTTTTGATGTTATGGCCTGCGGGCAGAGCAAGTGCACGCCCGCCTTTCCATGTCCGATCAATATTCCAATGCGGCGACGCCCAATGCGCGCGGCGATGTGTGCATCGCGCTCGCAGGTCGGCGGAACAGGAATCGGGTGCGGTCCGGACGTCGAAGGCGTGGTTGCTTCACGAGCGGATTCTCACCTCACGGGCCGAGACGAACTGCAGAGGCCGGAGGGCGACCTTGAGGTCGGCAGTGTTGGTCTCGAGGTCGTACAGCGCGCCAGCGATGGCCTGCTCGAGCTCCGAGGGGTTCTGGCGGCTCGGGCTGTTGGCCGCAATCTTGTTGAGGGACGGCGAGGAGCTCATGTTGGCGGTTGTCGACGGTACCGGGTTGATGGTTTCGAGACGATTCCGAGCGATTGATAACCTGCGGAAATTTTAGGTCGGAGACTGGATTGGAGGTTAGGGCTTGCAGCCCTCTGCTTTGGTGGGTCTCATCCAAAGTGAGCAGGCGGCGTGATTGGGTGATGTAAATGTGGATTTGATTGGACCCGCTGACCCGGTCTGTTCTTTCTCCGAGTTCGCGTTCGCTGCACCGAACACGAGAGTCAACATGATCTTCTCCTGACTCGCGACGAACAATGGCAACAAATAAGCAGACGGCCTCAACTACGCCAACGCCGGCCAAGGCCTTGGGATTCGCACTCCCTCTGACGTACCGGCTCTTCTTCCTGCTCATCGAACCACTTGCGACACTCGCGGGCGCCTACTATGCCTTCTTCGACCAGCAGATCTACCTCAACCTGACCCATGCCGCCTCTGCGCCCTCGCCCGTCCCGCTGGGCACCTCAATTGCCATGTCGCAGCTGGCCAATCTCTACTTTGCGTTTGCTCTCAGCGAGGCCCTCATTCTGCGGTCGACTTCTGACCTGGGTGTCTGGAAGGCGGTGCTTTTCTGCTTGCTTGTCGCAGACTTTGGCCACCTCTATACTGTCAGAGTGCTGGGCCCCGGAATCTACTGGAGCGTCTCGGACTGGAATGCCATCGATTGGGGCAACATTGGCTATGTGTATTTCGCGGCATCGATGAGGATCGCGTTCCTGGCTGGCGTTGGGTTCGGCCGCAACGGCAAGCAACAGAAGAAGGCTGCTTGAACGGCCAGCGCGGGATGACCGCGCGCCCTGAGTGCCAGGCCATGTGGCAGGCGCTGGATTTGGCCTTGTTAGAGCGAGAACGATCACCGATGTTTCTTGCGGTCGGTTTCACATGGGGTCTTCGTTCGCTCGGCCGTCCTTCCACGTCACAGATTCCGATCGCTCGTCCTCTTGTTCTTTCCGATGATGCCTCGCGCTGCTGCCTTTATGATCAGCCTCTAGACTCTCCAAGGGCTTGGTGATACACTTGCGCCTTGAACCATTCGACCTCGGGCAAGCCATGAGCTCTGACAGGTTGTGAGCACGGGGGCTGGTGATCGTTGACTCGGAACGCCGGTGCCCTCTGCGCCGCTGCTTGCCAAGCCCACCGCTCGTCCGGACTTGCCTCGAGCCGCGAGTCGAGCGAAGCGGATCAGCACAGTTTGGACGGCTCCCAGCTCGCCTCCTCTTCCCAAATAACAGATATATCGCAAACACACGTTCAACCACCCGCAAACGCTCCCCGATCTCGTCCATCTGGTTCCATGCATGTCGAGGAAAAGGGTCGGTTTGACGGCACTGCCCCACGCCTTTGGGAAGCGCATCAGTCGGCAAGCGCTCTGATTTGTGGGAAAATCTCGGCTTTGACTGAACGCACATCCATCTCTGCCCCTGGCCCTTGGCGGGGATGGCGGGGTTGCGGGATAAGGAGGCCACCATCACCAGCCTTGGTCGAGACGATTCCTTGTTGACAGCACGGCGGGAACCGCGTTTGGGAGAATCTGCCCAGTCAGACGATTCATGGATAATATCACGATGCTCCAGTCGTCCGCTTTCCCATGTGGGGAGCGCCCCTCCCAAGGCTCGGGGTTCACTCTTAAAACGCGGGACGCTCCCACCCCCGTTTTCTCAGTGAACTGAAGCTTGCCGTCCTGTTGCCGTCCTGCCCTCTCCCCCCTAGTACCTATTTCGACCTCCAAACTGCTCACCATGCCGTACCCCGACAAGTTCACCGGCTTCCAGGTTGATGGGCCGGAAACCTGGCTGGACTTCCACAAGAACGAGTTCCAGCCCAAGCCGTTTGGCGACTACGACGTCGACATAAAGATCGAGTGCTGTGGTGTCTGCGCCAGCGATGTCCACACCATCAGCGGAGGCTGGGGCAAGCAGCACTACCCTCTGGCTGTTGGGCACGGTAAGGAGGCCTCGAGGCCTTCTAGGCGCAGCAAGCATGAATTCAAGCCGCTGACCACTTCTTACAGAAATCGTGGGAACGGCCGTCCGGGTGGGGCCCAAGGTGACTCTGATCCAGGAGGGCCAGCGCGTGGGTGTCGGCGCGCAGAGCTACTCGTGCCTGGACTGCCGCCAGTGCAAGAACGACAACGAGACGTACTGCAGGAAGCAGCTGGATACCTATGGCGCCGTCTGGCCAGACACGGGCATTGTGTCGCAGGGCGGCTACTCGTCCCATGTCCGGACACACGAGCATTGGTTTGTTTGCTGAGGTGATGCTTCGGGGGGGTTTTCGCCGTTCGCATTTGCTAACTACTTATCACAGGGTCTTCCCCATCCCCGAAGCCCTCCCCAGCACTGTGGCGGCCCCGATGCTCTGCGCCGGCCTGACGGCCTACTCGCCTCTGGTGCGCAACGGCTGCGGCCCTGGCAAGAAGGTCGCCATCGTGGGCCTGGGCGGCATCGGCCACATGGGCGTGATGTTTGCCAAGGCGCTCGGGGCCGAGGTCTGGGTCATCAGCCGGACGCACGCCAAGGAGGAGGACGCGCGCAAGCTGGGCGCCGACGGGTTCCTGGCCACGGCCGACGCGGGCTGGAACGAGCCGCACGTCATGACGTTTGACCTGATCGTCAACACGGCCAGCAGCTTCGACGGCTTCGACCTCGACGCCTACCTGAGCCTGCTCGACGTGCACGCCAAGTGGGTCAGCGTCGGCCTCCCGGAGGACGACGGCATCAAGGTCCGCAACCAGACCTTCCTGAACAACGGCTGCTTCTTTGGCAGCTCGCATCTCGGCAGCAGGAAGGAGGTGCTCGCCATGCTCCAGCTGGCGGCCGACAAGGGGATCAGGACGTGGGTGGAGGAGATGCCCATCAGCAAGGAGAACCTGGCGACGGCCCTGACGAGGGTGCACAAGAACGATATCAGATATCGCTTCTGCCTGACCGACTATCAGGATCAGTTTGGTGCATGAGAAGGCAACGCCGGTAAATGTGTAACACTGTACTTTATCCGCGTCCTCAATAAGAATTAGACAGCTTCATACTACTTCAATCCCCGGGTATCAGATCTTTTCTCCTGCCCAACACATTAACAGCCAGCTATTGTTTCTAAACTCTTATCCGGCCAAGCCCGAGCACACACCAGTACGCCAGCTCCCGCCTCTCCCTCGCTTCCCTGTCCCTGCCGATAACCGCCCCGACCTCGTCCCCGCCGGCCTCGGCCTCCCACTCGATGCGCACAAACATGGGTATCTCCAGGACGTCGTCGTCCTCCCTCAGCGGCTGCTCCCCGGCGCCGTGATCGAGTCTCAGCGACGCCGGCACCACCTCGACGACGATGCTCACCCAGTTCCTGCCGCGCTCCCAGATCTTGCCCACCTCCAGCTGGTTGTTGTTGCTGCTCATATTGCGCCCCTCCTCGCCCTTGCGCCGGCGCCTCTCCCTCTCCCTCTCCCTCTCCCGGTCGCGGAGCTCGCCGCCGCCACCGCCGCCGCCGCCGGGGTCCTTGAGCGCCTCGTCCCAGACATCCGTGTTGGCGTCGATGTCGAACTCGGGGCACAGCACCGTCACCTTGCTCGCGAACCGCCCGGGCGTCTTGGCCGGCGCGCCGAGCGTCACCTTGATGCTCTCGAAGATGGGGTTCGTAAAGGTGAGTAGGTAGTGCGCCGGCCGGAGGGGGTCGAGCAGCGCGCCCGGGATCCCGGCGCTGCCCGAAGCCGAAGTGCCGGAGCTGCCGCCGGAGAGGGAGAGCGGGCGGATGGCCATGCTCGGGATGTAGCTGCCGGCCACGAGGCGGATACGGAAGCGCGTCGTCTGGACCTTGGCCTCGGGCTTGCTGATGATGTGTCGGCAGACGGGGCAGCGCTTGGAACGTTTCGTGCGGAGGAGGTAGGGGATCGGGCGGAGGTCCGAGATGAAGCGGCCACGGCCGTGCAGGTGCGCTTCGCCGAGGTTGGGGGGCTGGTCCGAGAGCTGCGAGGTCGAGGCCGTGCCGTCGTAGCCTTCGCACTGCAGCTGCGCGATGGCGGCCGATTCGTCGAGGTCGGCCAGCTGCAGGCCTTCGTCGGTGTCGAGGGCTTCGCGCATGGCGCCCACGCGTAATTTGGCCTTCTTGTCGTGCAGGCTGCCGCCCGTGTAGATGCTCATGATGCGGGAGAGCGAGGTGGGGGAGGAGAAGCCGAGGTCGCTGAGCGCGGCGAGTCCGCTGTCCGAGGCGTTTGGGTCGGCGAGCTGGCTCTGGTAAAAGGACTTGAGATTTGCAAATTGCGTTTCCAGGTTGAGCTTGTCGTCAAGGGCCGAGCGCTCGTGGTCTCGTTCAGCTGCTGGGGCGAAACGGTGTGACGGGTCCTTACGCCGTTCCTTCCGTTCCTTTGCAGTCAGCCTCGTTAAACCCCCGTTCCGTAGCTTCGCCAGCTGCGCGTGTATGCCATTGGGCTTGTCGAACTTGATGCCGGCCTCGGTCGAAGTCCAGCTGCAGTAGGAGCATGTCAGGGCGTAAGGGCCCGAATGCGGCGCGGCAGTGTTGTCTGGGGCGGCCAGCAGGCTCGGGTCCGGTTTGGTCTCGACGCTCGTTACGGCAAGGGGCCCAATGCATATTGGGCACTGGAAGCAGCTGCGGGTACATCTGAAGGCAGATTATTGTCAGCGAAGGGAAAGCGGCCTAACGCTGCGGATGCGGAGTGACCAACCGGTTTCCTTCGCTCTTCAGGTTGCTGCTAGGCACCTCAAACAGACAGTTTGGGCAGTAGTACGTGACAATCTCGTCTGACACGCAGCGGGGACACCGGATCTGGTGGCAGTCTTCGCAGTACAGCAGATATTCGAGCGGGTAGAGGCTGTAGTTCGACCGCGGGGCGCGGGGATCGAATGTGCGGTCGTCGTCGTCGTCGTCGGCCTCATCGGCCCTCGGCGATTTTGGGTCGGATGTCCGCCCGAGTGTTGAGAGATCGGAGCAGGGACATTGAATGTATGTGTATGGAGTTAGTGCAGCCATGGTGACTCCATGCTACGATTGCTGAAGGATGCGGCAAAGGATGCTGAAGGCACGCTCGACGCGTTTCAAGACCAAAGAGACGACGCGCAGCCACTTTATCAACCCTAACCCTGCGTACCGCATTCACACAAGAACACTTGCCTGACTGCGAGACTCGGAGCGGTCCCGGGATCATCTTCAAGTGCAAGAACTTCAAATAACTTGAAAGGTTTGATAATAAATACATGATCCAGTTCTGCTCCCAAGAAGGAGATCACAGATGGCGGGCTGCCGGAGAACCAACCACCCAGCACACCCCAGTATACACCGACCACCATCGACCAGTGAGGCACACGCAAGGCATTAAATTGTCCTCTGGATTATTATTATCAGTTGCACTCCATTCTGCTTTGCACGGTCGCTCAAATTTTCACTCGTAAAATTCGTATCGCCGCTGCCAAACCTGACCTTCTCGGCCCTCACTGGCTCTTCAAGTGTGACTGCCGGGTCAAGCCATCAACGATTTCCGACCCCATGCCGTAGATCATAAAGACCAATGGAACGACAATCCAGGCACCGCTGGGCAAGGTCAGTACAAGGTGACCGTCTGGGGACAGAAGAAGAGGTCTTACTTGGGCACAATCCACAGAAAGAACAGAGTCCAGGGATCGTTCTGACCGATGTTGTCGAACCCGGAGCAATACTCAAGCACCCCTAACCACACCAGTCAGCCCAACAACCCAACGTCAAGACAACTTGTACAAGCCAGGGACAAAACTCACAGTACAGCACCGTCTTGCTCACCGTCATAACAGCCGCGCTAAACCCCAGCAAAAGCGACCACGCCCCGAGCCTGCCGCCAACGGCCCTCCTCCTCTGGCCCCCAGCGCGCTGCTGCTGCTGCTCCCGCCCATACCAGTACCACAAGCCCAGGTAGCCCAGATACAGCACCGTCTCGACCAGGTTCATCAGGCTCTGGGCGGCGGCGAACGGGTTGCGCAGGTGCCACTGCTTGAAGCCGTACATGTGGTCGACCTCGCCGTAGAGCGCGTACGGCACCCACAGCGGCCAGTGCAGCGACCCGCCGGGCATGGTGTGCGGCCGCAGCAGCATGTAGCCCGTGTCCCAGGCCACGAGCGGCAGCGAGACGGCCATCCAGAGGAGCGTCGGCGTCGACGGCGCGTACGACCAGCCCGAGGCGGCGGTCGGGGACCTGCTTGTTGGTGCTGCTGGTGGTGCCATGGCGGATGTCCTTGTTTGTTGCTGTTGTTCTTGAGAGTGGTGGAATGCGGGTTGGGGGGCTGGAGGCTGGGTAAGGCTGTCTGTTGAATGGGTTGGAAGATCAACAGCTGGATAGCATCGAAAGTGAAACAGAAGTTGGGATAGCTCCGGTTTTGTACAGAGCACAGCTCCTGGCACTCGGCAGGTACTCCAGCTGCTGTGTGACACGCGGCCCGATTCCCGAAGCCGGGCCATTGGCTGGACCAGATCGACTGGCCTTGGCAGCTGCGCGAATCGCGCCAAAAGTTCCTTGCTTCGGGGTCAAGTGTCAGGAGGTGCGTATCGTGGGATTTTGGATGTTCAGCTCCAATGTCAGGGACATCTGTGACAGGAAAACATGCTCGTTGGCTACCGCGCGGGGTTGGAGGCTTGGCGCCGGCGGCACTGGTGTACGGAGATGTGTGAAGGTGCCGCGCCAAAGTCCAGAACCGGCTGTTGCAAGGACCATGGGTAAGTACGGTATACACAGCATGTTGTACCACGCATCAAACACGGGGGCCGCTTTTCTATTCAGCGCTCGAGGGTCCATGTCGGAACCACAGTAGGTACGGTGTAGTTGAGGCCGACGCAGGAGAGTTGCCGAGCAGTGAGTCCTTTGCCCTGCCAAAAGTTGCCAATAACGATGAACAACCACATCCCATCCGCCTCTACCAACGCCAAACGCCTTCCCAATGCCACATGAAACCGAAAGCCATGAAGCCGACCTTGACGCCTACGGCACCCTCGTCTTCAGCTGCACGCCGTGCCACTCCTTCAAGAAGTCCCCGAGCGCGGCATTGACGAGCCGCTGCTGCTTGAGCATGTTCAGGCCGCGGAACTTCTCGGAGCAGACCTCGATGCCGTACATGGACCCGCAGCCCCCGGAAATGTCCTGCACCACGAGCTCCGTCGGCGCAAACTCGGCTATCAACCTGTCCCAGACCTGCGATTCGCCTTCCGAGAGATAGGTTGGCTTTTCGGGTGCGCCGGCGGAGGGAGGGGCTGGTTCTTGCGGCTGCGCCGCGGCCGACGACGCGGGTGCCGACGTGGCAAAGAGCCTGCTGCGGGCAGCTGCTGCTGGAAGGTTTGAAGGCAAGACTTGAAGAAGAAACAACGGCATTGTCGACTGCAGATTCAGAGACGCTACAGAAATCGATCGTCGTTGAGGCGCTTGAAGCAGCCTTGGTGCGGGTAGGCCATCGATTCGAAGAGGCCTTCTGGAGCGAAGGCAAGTTCGGCAGATCATTGTCGGTAGAGAGAGTATGGTTTAGGGGTCGGTTCGTCCTTTCTGTTGAGTTTACGTCAGCGGCTTGTTCTCAGGGAGTCACTTCGTGGTTCCTTACACTTCGAAAGGGGTGGGTGAGCTGACGTCTGGCTGGCCGGTGTTGAGCTCATCGGATTGTTCAAAGCTCATCATGTAGAAGCGCAAAAACGGCCCATCGCTGCCAATCGAAGTGCCAAGTTTTCGACGCCAAGCGCAACAATCAGACGGCCCTTGATTGGTTCTTCGAGCGCCTCTTTCTGGGGTTGCTCCACTCCGCTAACCTAACTTGAACTCCTCTCTCCGGCATTCCAGTTTCCCAATCTGCCAATGTTGGCGTCCAAAAACCTCCAATCCAGCTCTCCCGTCGGCCTCGCAATCATCAGACAAACCTCTCCGGGGAGTTTGATGGCGCGTCCAAGGTCGCGTGGAACCTGAGCCATGTCGGTGAGCGATTACGTCGGGGTGTTTGAATGCGGCTTTCCCTGATGCAGGCACCCTGCGATACGATGGAAGAGACTTACCCGCAATCTGAGCTCCATGCGGCTCATAGAGCCATCGTGTCACAGGAACCTTGAACTGAGTTCACACTTTACAAGTATAAGCAGTCCTTCGGTTCTCCAACGAAAGTTCCGCTCCGAACTGATGCAGCTTGCTTCCACGAGGCCGGCCCGCAGCACAATGGCAGGACGACGATCATTCTAGTTCGCACTACGCACCGGCCGGGAAGTAAAAACACCCCAAGGGCTTTGGTGTCGGTTCATGCGTGGTTTCTTCGGAAGCTCATAGCACCCGCTCCCGAGCCATCTGAAGCGTTGCACAGGGACTGGCGTACACAGCCGAGACACTGCCAGCCTGCACCCTTTCGGGTTCGGCCTCTTCTCCGACCACTCCGGCCTTGCCGCCGCTGTCTGCGACCTCGCCTGCTGTCATAGCCTCCGGGTTAAATCCTGGGGATGGGAAGCACATGAGTTGCTCACCCACCAGATACGTGTATCGGCTGATGCAGATGGTAAGGGGCAGCGCAGAGCGCAGGCTCGCCAAGGAAGGTGACATCTCTTGCGGGGACAAGCGCAGGAACATGAATCCTCTGTCAGGCACACGAATGATGAGAAAAACCGTTTCGGGCTTCCAGCTCCTTTCGTCACCTTCCAAAGTCCGCAATCGCTGGAAGCCCTTCAAAGGACAAGCTCGCCTCACCCTCACCATGCCGGACACCGCCGGCAATCGCTCGCACCGACCAACAGAGGATCACTTGTTGGCGGAGACTCTCGGCTCGCGAGCGGCAGGGATGCCGCTATTGTGGCTCCCAGGAGTGGCCATGCTTCCACTTGCCTGATCCGGCATCGAAAGACCGCACGCCGAAAGCGAGGATCATGAGGGGGTCGATGGGAGATGGAAAAAGGAAATGCTGATCATGGCGATCGACTCAATATCCGACGTTGCAAGAGCATCCAGAACACGAGGAAGAAGTTCGAGAGAGCATCCGGACATGCAATCGATCTGCCAAGCCAAGCTTAGCGTCCGGAGCCATGCCGATCATCAGCCAAGCTCATGCTCCCTCGCGCCAACACAGAGAAACATGGACTGCCGCCTCTGCGCATCATGCCGGTAGCACTGCATCGTTGGAAACGGGACCCTTTTTCCGCCTCAACACGCAGCTGCTGTTCCAAGACAAGTCCCGTGGGCCACGGCTACACAAATTAAAAGGGCGCTTGGCACCAGACCCCATGCCCTATCGAGGTCGCATTCCACGGCTGCGACATGGCCGACCTGCCTTGTCGAGCAGGTCGGCTCCAGAGCAATCTGCCTCACTATGGCCCAATGAGGGCCGCCAATTGGATCGGTGATAAGAGTCTGGGTGCATTCGGCCGTGGACAGCCTTGACTTTGACGTGCCGACGCGTGTGGGAGTGAGACATCCCTGAGCCTTCCGGTCGTCCCGCTCGCAGCCATGGCTACATATAACACCCCCCATGGCGCTGGTTGCGACCCTGCGCCAGTTGCTAGACGAGGCGCGGGTGTGCAGTCGTTGTCGAGTGCCATTCTTTTGCTCGCCAGCTGCGCAGCCTCCAGCCGCTCGCTCTCTCGATTGTCCACGGGGATCGCCATAGAAGGGCGCCATGGTTCGGCTAAACTTGGCCACCGCGCTCCTGGCCGTCACGGCCGTTGCGTGGGCCGTCACTAACACGCCGTCCACCGTCCCAGGTGCCTACATTGTTGAGTACGAGGAGGATCAGGTGAGCCAACACCCGCCGGTGCCGCCCACTTTTGCTGACTTTGGGAGGATTCGAATGAACTCGTGAACAGCTTCGAAGGCAAAGCCTCGCTCCGAAAGGACCTGCGCTTCAAGCTCTTCAAGGGTGCGTCCATCCAGTTCGAGGACACCAAGAATGCCGACACGATGGCCGCCGAAGTGGCGGCAATGCCCAAGGTCAAGGCCGTCTACCCGGTCCGGCGCTATCCTGTGCCGCACCACATCGTGCATTCCACCGGCGATGCCGTCCAGGAGGTCTTGTCCAAGCGGCAGGAGGGCAACGACACGTTCTCGCCGCACCTGATGACACAGGTGAACAAGTTCAGGGACGCCGGCATCACGGGCAAGGGCATCAAGATTGCCGTCATCGACACCGGCGTACGTCAACATCTTTGTGGCGCGTCCCACCGCGTATTGCACATGGCACTGACTGAACCAGATTGACTACCTCCACCCGGCTCTCGGCGGCTGCTTCGGCGATGCCTGTTTGGTCTCCTACGGTATGGACCTGGTCGGGGACGACTTCAACGGAGGCAACACGCCGACTCCTGACCATGATCCGCTCGACTGCAATGGCCACGGCACGCACGTCGCCGGCACCATTGCGGCGCAGGCAAACAACCCGTACGGTATCCTCGGCGCCGCCAGCGACGTTACCCTGGGTGCGTACCGCGTATTTGGTTGCACCGGCGACGTCGGCAATGACATCCTGATTGCCGCTTACAACATGGCCTACGAGGCTGGTAGCGACATCATCACGGCTTCGATCGGCGGCCCTTCGGGCTGGAGCGAGGACCCCTGGGCTGCCGTCGTGTCACGCATTGTCGAGGAAGGCGTCCCGTGCGTGGTCTCGGCCGGCAACGACGGTGACGTGGGCATCTTTTACGCGTCTACCGCCGCCAACGGCCGGAAGGTCACCGCCATCGCGTCCGTCGACAACACCATCACGGCCACGCTCCTCAGCGGGGCCTCGTACACGATCAACGACACCGAAGAAGCGTTCGGCTTCACGTCGGGCGAGCCGGGGTCCTGGGACGGCGTCAGCCTTCCGCTCTGGGCAGTCAGTTTCGACACGACCGATCCGGCAAACGGATGTGACCCCTACCCCGACTCGACTCCGGATCTGTCCGGCAAGATCGTGCTGATCCGCCGCGGCACTTGCACCTTTGTGCAGAAGGTGACCAACGCCGTGGCCAAGGGCGCCAAGTACGTCATGCTGTACAACAACGCTGGCGGGACGGTGGCCGTGTCGGCGCCCGTAGAGGGCGTCTCTGGCGTCGCCATGGCGACAGCCGCGCAGGGCGAGACGTGGATCCGCGCGCTCGAGGCCGGATCCGAGGTGGTGCTGAACATGGTGGACCCCGCAAAGGCCGGCAAGTTCATCACCTACTCCAACAACACGGCCTCGGGTGGGTTTCTGAGCGCCTACACCAGCTGGGGCCCCACGTTTGAGGTCGAAGTGAAGCCCCAGCTCGCGGCGCCGGGCGGCCTGATCCTGTCGACGTACCCCCGTGCTCTCGGCGCCTACGCCGTGCTCTCCGGGACATCGATGGCATGCCCTCTGGCGGCTGGTGTATATGCCTTGCTCATGAACGTCCGCGGCACCAAGGATCCCAAGACGCTTGAGAATGTGCTGTCGGCTACGGCCCATCCCAACGTCTTCCGGTATGGGGGACAGTCTCTGCCCGTGCTGGCCCCCGTGCCGCAGCAGGGCGCCGGCCTGATCCAGGCCTGGGATGCCGCGCACGCCACCACTCTGCTGAGCCTGTCGAGCCTGTCGTTCAACGACACGGACAACTTCAACCCTGTGCAGAACTTCAGCATCTCCAACACGGGCAAGAGCGCCGTCACGTACAGGCTGACCCACGTCGGCGCCGCCACGGCGTACACGTTCCGCGAGGGCAGCATCACGCCGACCGAGTTCCCGGGCGACCTGACGCCCGACTTTGCGTCGCTGTCCTTCTCGCCGCCCGGCGAGTTCACCGTCGAGGCGGGCCACCGCAAGATCGTCACGGTCCGGGCGACGGCGCCCGAGGGCGTCGACGCCAAGCGCCTGCCCGTCTACTCGGGCTACGTCGCCATCAACGGAACCGACGGGTTGGCCCTGTCCCTCCCCTACCTCGGCGTGGCGGGGAGCATGCGCTCCGCCGTGGTGCTCGGCGCCGGCGGCGCGACGCTCAGCCGCGCCAGCGACGGCGCCTACAGCCCCGTGCCCGCCAACGTCACGTTTGTGCTGCCGCCGCCGGGCTTCGCCGACGACGCGTCGTACCGCAACCGGACGGAGCGGCCCAGGCTGGTGACGGAGCTGGCCATGGGGTCGGCGCTGGTTCGCGTCGACGTGGTGCCCGCGAGCCGGTGCACGACGGCGTGGAAGGAGGCAAGTGAGAACATGTTTGGGTCCAAGTCGATCGGCATGCCCGAGGGCATGCCCTCGTTCTGGAACGCCCGCGGGCCGCTGCAGTACACGTGGGACGGCAAGATGGCCGACGGGACGTACGCGCCGGCGGGGCTGTACAGGTTCTCGGTGCGGGCGCTGCGCATCTTCGGGGATGCCGCCAAGGCGGGCGAGTACGACGGGGCCGAGACGGTCAACTTCAGGATCAAGTACCTGCCTGCTCCGTGAAGGGGAAGCGGGAGGGGAAAGACGAGGAGGAGGAAGAGGAGGGAGCCCGCATCGGGTGAGAGTTTGGAATAAGGGCACTCTTGTGAAGGGATCATAATCTGAGGTATCCGCACGCATACTGCTGTATAAAACTTGTGCCGATTGATCCCAACACTGAGTTCTGGTCCCTGGTTCCAATTTTGTTGGTGAGACCTCGCCCCACTAAACCTTCCCTTCGTTTGGCCGGAGGTTGTTCTCATCAACCAAACAAGCCTTCAAATGTCTCGAGGCACCAGCCATCGGCCTGGCAGCTCAAGCCATGCGTTCTTCCCTGCAGGCTGCTGGCTTCTTCCGCCGCCGCCAGGCCCATCACTTCTCCTGCCGAAGTTCTTCAAGGCCATGTTTCCATCGCAGCCCGCCATGCGAGCCTGAGACGTGCGACGATTCCGTCCATGCAACGGAAGCAACCGCAAACGTGAAATGGGTCCCACAAGAACGGAGGGCCGAGACGCCACCAAGCCATCTTCCACAATTGCTGGTGATGATCGACACATCCGCTCAGCCGTCCCACATCACATCCGTTGGAGCCGATTGTTGCAACTTGTTGCGCATCCAGGGGGTTGGTTGATGGCTCTGTTGTCTCCACCAGGACGCGCCCAGCCGGCCATGACCACGGCGATCGTTGCTTGCCGTGGCAAGGTGAAATGCCGAACTCGCCAACCAGGAGGGACCCTGTGTGGAACTGTGCATTCAGTGCGGAAAGTTGGAACAAAAAAAACTTGAACCCCGCCGGCTTTTCAGGTCGCTCTCAGGGGCAGCAGATGGAGTTGGCTCCACGATGCGGCATGCAAAGTACAGGAGGTACGGATACCTACTTCCTACGAGGTGTATTATGGTGTCGAGAAGGGCGAATGCAGACGTTGTTTCTTTGCGCCATTCATGGATTTGAAACAAATTGCTTGGCTCCCGTCGTCTAACTACATAGTACAGTCTAGCAAAGCCAAGCCAGCCAGCTTTCTGACCAATCAATCATCCGGGAGATTACCGGGTCTTTATCAAAGCCGTTTGCAAGGTGACCAGTCATTCGAATGCAAACGTGTGTTTGGGGTTTGCTTCTGGTTGACGTCCGCACTCAGCCGCATGCAAGGGCACAGAGCGCGGCATGATGCATGTGGTGCTGCTGCAGTGCGCCCTTGGCCAGTGCTATCACGACCACAACTTTCTGCCATCTGGACCTGGATTCGGGAGTGTCGATCCTGATAGGAACAGGCAAAAGATCGCACCATTTCTCATTTGTGGCCGTGGTGGCTCATGACCCCCCATCTGCCCGCTATCGCACACACAGACTAAACGCAGGGTGGGCGCTGGCCTGGTGTGTTTCATGTTCCAACACGAGGGAGGTCGACGGGATGGGATGGGAGTGATGGCGGAGGTTGCCCTCATGGATGGCGGATGAATCTAGACGCCACCACCATCCCTCATGTCTATCCCGATGTCCCAGCTCCCTACACAGCAATAGCGTGTACTCCGTGCACATGGAACCTGAATCCACCCACTACGGTACTAGTTATCGAGCTCCCCTCTTACATGCAGACTGGGCCCGGGCCCTGATCGACAATCAGCATGTAACCGAGAAAGTTCATCCCTGACCTCGACTGTTTTTCGCTCAGCTCTCTCTGCCTTCTTGCGAGCTGGAAGCTGCAGGTGATGGACGAGTCCAGCGTGTTTCAAAAAGAAAAGGGAGGGCCCGAGCTTGGCTTGGCCTCCCTTCCCCAATGCAGATATCAAACGACGCCGGGCCGTTGCCCAGGCTAACGGTGTAAGCCCGGATTTCCCGTTTGGGTCTTAGGGCTGGCGATCCCTCCCCAGGGCTGTGGAGCTTGGCCGAGGCTATTGGGATCAGCGACTACCACCGTACCACCCGAAGGGGGGTCACATCCTGGCCTGCCCTTGGACGGCCTGGCAGGCTGGCACTGTTGGGCATGCTCGTCGTGGGAACCTCCGCCGCGGCACCTGCATGCCGAGGCCCGGTCCCCAACTGAAACCCTCAGACGGTGCTGGACTGGAGTCACTGGACTCGACTTTGAGGAGATGATGGAGCGCCCCCATCACCCCCATTGCTTATGCCCCTTGGACCACGGGATGGTACTGCCCGGGCGGTCAACGACGTCTTGCGACTTCTCGAGAGAGTATTAATACCCAGACTCTCCTCGGATCAGATGGACGCTTCTCCTTCCTTTCTCTCTCACACACAACAAGCTTCTTTGGGCCTCACATTCACTTACACGCTCTCTCTCCCGCCCTCTCCATAATTCACCAGACCTCAGTCACACTCTTTACAGACTTTTTTTTATCTCTTCAAACAACCACAATTCACCATGAAGTTCTTCAGCGCCACTCTCGCCGCCATCGCGGCTGGTTCCGCCATGGCTGCCCCGGCCATTGATGCCCGCCACTATACCCCCAGCCCTACCTCGTCCACGGTCTCGGCCACGCCTTCGCCCTGCGATTGCGGCAGCGACGGGCCCGGCGTCGGCCTGCCCAGCGTCGGCGTCCCCAGCGTCGGCCTGCCCGCCTGCACCACCACCACCAGCACGGGTGTCTCCACCGCCACGGGCCTGCCCGTCCCGGCGCCGGGCCAAGACGGCGCCGTCGTTGTCGTTGTTGTCAAGACCGTCGTCGCCGTCGTTGTCGAGGTCGAGGCCAAGGTCAAGGCGCACCTCGCCCTGATCGGTACGTCTCAACTGCCCAAACAAATCAGTGACCATGGACAAGTAAAATACTGACGGATTCTCACAGCCAAGATCGTTGCCGCTGCCGACGTTGATGCCGAGGCCCTCCTCAAGGTCATCGTTGCCCTCAAAGCCGACCTCAAGATCCTCCAGGACTGCGTCCCGCAGCTCGACGGCCTGGTTGTCGATGCCGGCGCTCTGGTCGAGGCCGATGTCAAGCTCGTCCTGGACCTTATCGTCCGCGTCCAGGCGCTCGTCGCCGAGGTCGAGGTCTGCCTCAAGGCTCTGGTTGGCCTCAAGGCTGGTGAGTCAACTCGCGTCCGTTTCGAAGATGAAATAAAAAACATGTACTGATTGCTGTCAACAGAGATCCTCGCAGTCATCGGCGCCGAGCTCAAGGCCTGCCTCAGCATCATCCTGACCATCGCGACGCCTATCATCAACCTCTGCCTGCACATTGTCGCCAGCCTCAAGGTCACCGTCGTGCTCCAGGCCCTCGTCGGCCAGATCACCGACTGCATCGGGAAGCTCACCAGCACCTGTATCAGCATCAACGGCCTGCTCGCCCCGGTCCTTGCTCTCCTGAACCTGTAAGGAAGTGGAACTGGAATGGATGGAAAGCATGATCACGCTGCGCCGGGCGGGGTTCGCGGACAATTTGGCTGTGCCGGCCGTCTTGCGCGCAACGGAGGCATGGCATAATGAAAAAATGAGGGGAGCCGTGTGGTATGCTTCAATGTAACTAGTTAATGTGTAATAATCAATCCTGGCCCCAGGGTTGTGGATTGCATCCATCTTTTGACTTCTTTGAACGAATGTGTGATCATGAGTTTGGGGCAGGAAGGTTCCTTGCTGAACAGTGGCGTTGGCTACAAGTCTGGGTGACGGTGCAGCCGAGATGTCTCGTACCTTTGGTCAGAGTCAAGTTGACAGCCGGGTGTTGGGTCTCAAGGCATCATGCGAGCTTCAATCCTGGCATCCTGTTTTTGAGTGGCACATCCATGCCCATCTCGGTCGCCTTGGGCATCCTCCCGTCAGCCAGCATGGGACTACCAGAAAAGGCTTGTTCGATAGGGACAATCTAATATCCAGGTTGGTTAATGGAAATGATGGCACGAAGGCCCAACTGGTGGCCAGCAGGTTCAACTGTGACTGACTGAATGTGATGAACGACCCCCAGTGGGAAAAGAAAAGAAGCGGGGACGGGAGGGCTCCTTGGCCCCGGTTGGCCAAATTTTAAAGCTGATTTCACCCCGAGGGGCTCCTTCCCGAACCACTACCTGACTGGTACCTTGGGCCCAGGCGTGCCGTGACCTGACCTCTTGAGCTCTCAAGGGACACAACCAGGTGCGCTGTCTGGTTTGTGTTGCAGTTGTCGAACAGATAACGTTAGTTAATTATTAATTACAATCAAACAGAATCAGCCCCTTACTAGCGCCAGTACCTTGCACAACTCTGACCCATCCTGGGTACTTATTGTCCCTTACGTTGACCTCTGTCCGTTACTCTCAAGTCTAAGAAACCCACTACTCAACGATCATACAGCCTCTTCCCTTTCGAATAGAGAATGGAGAGTCGAGGTATCATGCGAATAATGCTCCAGGACATGGCCCGGGACAGGCTGAAGCGGATTCACGACCACGTTGAGGTCCCGACTCGGTTGCTTCAGTTCAGTTCCATGGGTGGTGGAGTTTCGTAGAAAGAGATCATCATTTGTTCCAGAGATCAAGTCCCTTTACTCTGATGCCGTGGTAGTCTGGGCCCCATCTCAACTCAACGAGAACATGAACCAGAGCACAAACCTAGACTCAACCCACTCACAGGTCTAACACGCTCACCCGCTGTCTCACAACCTGGCCTTCTCCTTTACCACCGAGTTACCATCTCCCTTCTCCACCTTCACCTCCCTTTCATCAGCCGCCGTGCCTGGGATCTTGCACCTCACGTCGTGGCTCTCCGCCATATCAGGTGGCGGCGTCATAACCCAGCCAGGCGATGTTATGGTCCCATCGTCGTGTTCCCAGCTCCCAAACTTGTTGATCAAAAGGGCTTGATGATCCGTCATCCTCGAGTTGCTTCGGGATCTTTTGGGCCGCCACGATCTGGTTGTGGAGGACTGGGTTGCACAGCTCGAGGTCTCTCACGTCGCTAATGTCATCGCGTCAATCAGACTCGCCTGCCGTGGGTATCGCTCGTGTGTCATTGTCTGTTGCTGGCACAGCTTAGCTCTTGTCGTGAGCGATGAGGACCAAAGCGGCCCGACATGACATTGTACCGCTTGGTTGCATCTCAGTCGTAGACTGGACTCGAACTTACAGGATGCGGAGTTGGCGTGATTCGGGTCGTTGGATGACATTATGGAAACCACAGGATATCTGGGCTGCTCGAAAGATGGGAAACGTGGGGAAGAGAACCGCGCGGCTTCTTAAGGTGGGCTGTTCGAGGGAAAACCCAGCCGCCTTCTGCCTTGAGGGAGGGTTTTGTGGGCGATGCATTGACGGCGGCCAATCCCAACCTTCCCTGCGGCGAGCCGCTGCGGCCCGGCCAGGCCTGTTTCCAGGCACGTAAGGCTGCCACTTCGTCTGATGATGACTGATTTCGCCACCAATTCAACACAGATCGCAGAGTAAATTTCACAATATCCAGTACATAAGCCATTGAAGGCCGCCGGCTGACAGACGCAGCGCCCCAGCTGAAGCTCAAGACAAAGCCTCGACCACCGAGGAGCTCCAACGCAGAAACTGATCGCAACGCCTGCTGGAATTACACCCGTTCGGCTCACAACAGAGCGGCGCCCACCAGCACCATCACGGCGGCAACCCCGAGACTCCCAAAGGGCAGACCGCTGCCGCGGGCGAGTATCGAATGCGCCGAGCTCGGGGAGGTAGAGGATGCCGGGGCACCGGAGCTAGAGGATGACGGCGAAGGAGTAACAGACGACTCGGAAGGCTCTTCGCCCACGAGCGCGGCAAGGGTCTCGTCGCCGGTGAAGCTCACGCTCACGGAGCTCGCGTTCTGGCAATTGGCCGGCGCTGAGTTGACGCCCTCGACAAAGTTAACGGCGGCACACTGTTTTTTTTTTGGCGCCCAACGGTCAGCATGCGAAGATGGAGACAAGGGCAGACGATGAGGGGGACTCACCTGGAACAGCAGACCGTCCGGGGCGGCGCAGGCAATGCCGATGATGCCCTTCTTGCCGACCCACTCCCTCGGGGCCGTGATGGCCGGCTCGCAAAAGCTGCCGCGGCCGCTCTGGGTGACGATGGGGAACAGCTGGGTCCAATTGCCCTCGGCGTGCTCGTCCAGCGTGGCGCGGAACAGCCAGTTGGCCTGGGCGTGGCCCAGCAGCACGCCCACCGCGTCGCCGTCGACGTGGAAGTCGGTCGCCGTGTTCTGCGAGAGGTCGGCCACGCCGCCGCCGCAGGGCGCCGTGGCCATGGAACCCTCGTCGAACGCGTCGCCCTCGAGCGACGTCGGCTGAATCAGCTCGAAGTGGGCCTGTGCCGTGGCAGAGAGCAGCGCCGCGGCGAGGAGCGAGCTTAGTGGTGCCATGCTGGGAATTTGGAAGTCGAGAGTCGTACGAGGGGCGGCAGACAAAAGTTCAATTGGTTCGGACGGCGGCGTCTCGGGTGTGCTTGGTGTGTTTGGTGTTGGACTTGACGGGATCCTGCAGCAGGAGCCATCCGCTGCAGGGGGACCACTGCTTTATGTATAGTGAGTACTGTGGTACGAAGGTACAACAATGGCCTTGACCACGTTCTTGCAACGCTGGCTCGTGGCAGAGTCATGGCCCGGGGACCAACATCCTTGTGGCGCCCTACCGCAGTGCCGTGTATTGTACAATACATAGTCTACGGCCGTCAGAGCTGAGTCCCATGCCGACTTCCGGTCGCATAGGTACTTAGTATGTGTGCTTGAAGAATCCCATTCTCAGGGTCAGGAATAGTGGAATACAGGCTCTCATCTTGGAGCTGCTGAACGGCGAACCCCAATCCGCCGGAACCATCAAGGTGCGCGCGCCACCACCTGAGGGGCTCCTGTTAGATTTGTGGGGCCATGGTCAGGTGCGTCCACGCACCAGATTTTTCCTGGGCATGGGCGGAACGCCCACATCTGGCTGTTCCCAGGGAACGGAAATTCACCGGGGCATGCACCGATCAATCAATCTATCTGCAACGCTCTCAACACCAGATTTGACCACTTTATCTATCGTTTGATGCATTCACTGGTGAACTGCCTGCATGAATCAGTCATCCTCGCCTGCAGCTGTTGCCAATCCAACAGCTCCAGTCGTGCAGACTTCTCCACTCAGCCCCACAATCCCGCTTGCAAGTAACGCCAAGCATTCCAGCCAAGAACACGGGGTTGAAGGGTCGGAACTCTGAAATGCAACGACATTGCAGAGCTGAGGGATACTGCCTGTTTCTCAGAATTCCAGTATCTCCAGGCTTCATATTTATCACCGTCTCTTTTAACCCCGTCGAGTTCGAGTTCGATGAACAAGGGCCGGCGTCATGGTGTTGCACTTTCCGTGGTTTCAGAGGGAAAGACCCTGAATACTGCACTAACCGCATTCGGCAACCGTTTCTGTGAACGAGCGGGTTTGAGCAAATTCATGGTGTCACCAACCGCGCTCAGAGAATCTGCTCTCGCATCCAGCCCATCCTGCTCGCGAATCGCGACCGCTCACCTCAGGCATTGAAAGTTATCATGCACAATGTGCGACATGATTACTGCTCTCATCCCCCAGCTTCCGAAACCTCCGTCGCACACCTGGACCGGCTCGGCTGGCTGACATTTGATTGGCCTCACCCTCACAAGTACATACACCCGTGGACACCGACCGACCAAATATTGACTCCCGCCTTATTACTGTGTAGTTGCTGGCCCCCACAACCAAGCTAATACATATCAAGACGCTTCTGCCAGTTAGCGCGACCATTCTCCCGCCGCATTCCCCAGAGCAACGGACGACTGGCGGGTCGACTACGACTACGTCTCACTGTTTTTGCACCGCACTGATATTGATCACCTGAGGATCCTGTGCCACGGTTTCGAAACAACACAGTGCTTACGGCTGTTGCACTCTGCCCTTCAGTATCCGTGAAGGCCGGAACATGACGTGGCGCCCATCACACCGGGCGGCGAGTTGAGATCGCGCGAACCCGAAGAACACACCGACTTCTCAGGCCAGCCGCCTGCATTCCGGTCGGCGTGCTTCCCAAACGCTGCCCTTGGACCGCCCGGCGCCGAGTTGCGGAAACGCAATACAACCTCCAACATGGACCACTCACACTCACACGGGAATACAGGGTTCTTCGCGGTCAATTCCGATTTGGCTCGCCGGTACTGGTACACCATCGCCGCTTTTGTGGGAGCTCTGGCTCTGATCCGGGTGGTCAACCTCTACAAGTCGCAACGACGGTCAGTTCGGTTTCTTGCGCCGTCAGTCACCTGCTGCTAACAGCGAGCGTCCAGTCTGCGCCGACGGGCCGGAAGCTCGATCGAGTGCCCGACAAAACCCAGTAACCGGTTTCTTGAAATATGGGCCACCTTGACCGCCGTCGTCCGCGAGGCCAGCGCGCCCCAGCTGTACATCCCCCTCCGCGGCTTCTCCTGGCTCACCCCCCCTCCCCTAGGCCGCGTCATCGCCCTGCTGGTTTACTGGATCGTCATCATCTACATGATGGCTAGCCACGAGGTAATCGTCAAGGACGCCTTCTTCTGGGAGCGCATCGGCTACCGCAACGCCTGGGTCACCATCACGCAGGTGCCGCTCCTCTATCTGCTCGCGTCCAAATGCAGCATCATCGGCTTTGTGGTAGGGACCAGCCACGAGCGACTCAACTGGCTGCACCGCTGGGTCGGCCGCACCGTCTTCGTAACCGCTTCGGTCCACGGCTGGCATTTCTACACGGACTGGGTGCGCGCCGAATTTGTCGAGTACCAGCTCAGGATGCAGCCTTCCATCAAGTACGGAATCGGCGCGTGGGCTGTCTTGCTGTGGATATTGGTGTCGGGGCTCGCGCCGTTCCGGCGTATGTCCTACGAGCTGTTTGTTCTGCAGCACCTCCTCAGCGCCATCATCTTCCTCTGGCTCATCTACGTCCATGTCCCGAGCAAGGCCGTGTACAACGTGTGGTTTGCCATCGCCTTGCTCTGTTTTGACCGGGCCTGCCGGATCGCCATGCTCCTCTGGCAAAACATCAAGCTACTCCCCAACAAGGCTAGGTGTAAAGGGGGCCAGCGGATCGGCCACCAGGCCCAGTTGAAGGCCGTGGGCGACTCCATCACGGTAGTGACGATTAAGGACGTTCACTTCAAATGGCGGGCGGGTCAGCATCTCTACCTTTGGGTTCCCCGGATCGGCGTGGCAGAGGGCCACCCCTACACGATCGCCTGCGCCCACCAACTACCCAATACGTGCATCTGCAACAGCATCCAGCTCGTCGTGCGCAGGCACAACGGCTTTTCCAAGCGCCTGCACCAGTTCGCTGCCAAGACTGGGAGGAAACAACACGTAACCGTCTTCGTGTCCGGGCCGTACGGGGCGCCGCCCCGGTGGGATATCTACGAGACCATCATCCTGATCTCGGCCTCGACCGGCGCCTCGTTCACGCTGCCCATATTGGAGAGCCTGCTGCAGACGAGGAAAGCCAACTGTGTCAAGCGCATCGACTTCCTCCTCGCGGCCAAGCAAGGCGACGAGATCGACTTTTACGTCTCGCGCCTCCATGAGCTAATTGAGCGTGCCCAAGAGGTGGGCATCGAACTGGCAGTGCATATCGCCGTCACCCAGGGCCCCGCCCGGTTTGCACCGGGCTCGGGCAATGTGCAGACCGTCGTGGCCGCGTCGTCGTCGTCGTCGGGCTCGAATGTCGGAAAGCCGGCGAACGAGAAGGTTGCGGAAACGCGGGAGCAGGCGGATATTGAGCAGGCTGCCCCGCTGACGCGGAGGCGGGCGAGCGACGCGGCGAGCACTGATTCCCACGTCTTTTACTCGGCTGTCCGGCCAGACGTGGACGGCTTCATCCGGGGCCCGGTCGAGGCGACGGGCGGGGAGACGAGCGTGGTCGTCTGCGGTGGGCCGTCGCTCGTGTCGAGGGTGAGAAACTGCGTGGCTGCCCTGTCGGACGAGAGGGCGGTGCACAAGGGGACGGGCGCCCAGGGGATACATTTGTTTGCCGAGGAGTATAGCTTTTAAATCGGCCGAACGTTCCGGTTTTCGCCAATAGTGCCTCTCCAGGACTCAGGTGCTGAATACCTTATCTCATCATTCTCATGTGCAATGCTCAGGACACCCCGCTGAAGTAAAGGCGGACTCAGGGGACAACTTAGCAAAGGTGGCTCGGATTTAGGTCACTCTCGGTCGCGTGCGAGCGACGCGGTGGGTTAGGGTTGACACTTGCCCCCCCTGCCTAGTGCGCCGTCTCAAATTTCTGGTTGGCTAAAAAGGTTCTGAGTCAACAAGCCTGTGTCATTTAATTCACACCCAAAACTATCAAGTCCTCGCTCGACCTGCCCCTCCATGACGCTTTACTCAACTGCAGCACCTCACTTCTTCTCTTCTCTTTGGACAACCCTTCTTTTTGCCAGGCCATTTACGAGGGCTCGACGTCCTCGATCCGTTCCGCACCTCGGCACACCCTGCACGCCCGTCTTTTGCGTCGCACGTGGCCCGCGTCGCAACCAGAGCACCGTCTCGTCCCTCCGCACACGCGCCACCCCGATGGAGCAGCTCGCGCAAAAGGTCGGCGGCCTGAGCCTCGCCGGCATCGCCCAAAAATTTCCCAACTGCTACCCCGAACTCAATCCCTTCGACCTCTACCGCGCCCACCTCTCCAATCTTCTCGCAGACATCACCGGCGTCGACACAAAGATCATTTACCCCGCCCTGTCATGGACACAGAGCCTGGACAAGGGCGACCTGATTCTAGCCGCGCCCGCGCTCCGCGTGAAGGGCCAGAAACCCGATGAGCTCGCCAAGCAGTGGGCTGAGAAGGTGAGAGGAAACACAATAGCTGCTCTGGGCCAATTGCTGACTTGAGCGCGTGCCACAGTTCCCGGAGAATGACCCTCTCTTCGAGAAGCCGACCGTGGTCAACTACTTCATGGCCTTCTACGTCAAGGGCGCCCCAGTCGTCGAGACCGTAATTCCCACCATCCAAAAGTACGGCAAGGACTTTGGCAGCTACAAGTTTAACGGCCTGAGGGACCCCGCGGACCCCAGCAAGGGCCGCAAGCGCATCATTGTCGAGTTCAGCTCCCCCAACATCGCCAAGCCGTTTCACGCCGGCCACTTGCGCAGCACAATCATTGGTGGTTTTATTGCCAACCTCTACGAGCTCGCCGGATGGGACGTTATCAGGATAAATTACCTCGGCGACTGGGGCAAGCAGTACGGCCTGCTGGCTCTGGCGTTTGAAAAGTACGGCGACGAGGAGGCGCTCACCAAGGATCCGATCAACCACCTGTTCCAGCTCTACGTCCGCATCAACACGGAGATGTCAGCCGAGAAGGAGCAGATGGAGAAGCGGAAGCAGGATGGCGAGGATGTCACCGAGCTCGAAGCCAACAGCCTGGACGAGCAGGCTCGCCGCTACTTCAAGAAGATGACGGACAGGGATGCCGAGGCGCTGGCCCAGTGGGAGCGATTCCGCAACCTCAGCATCAAGCGCTACCAGGACACGTATGCCCGCCTCAACATCAGGTTCGACGACTACAGCGGCGAGAGCCAAGTGTCCGAGGAGGCCATGGAGAAGGTGGGCCGGGAGATGTTGGAAACGGGCATCAGCAAGGAGGACAAGGGCGCCCTGATCGTCGACTTTCAAGAGCTCGTCCCGGGAAAGGAGGGCAAGCGCCTTGAGAAGCCCATTGTCAGGAAACGCGACGGCACCGCCCTGTACCTCACGCGCGACATCAGCGAGCTGCTTGCCCGCCACGAGAAGTACAAGTTCGACCAGATGATCTACGTCGTGGCGTCGGCGCAGGACCTGCATCTGAAGCAGCTGTTTAAGATCATTGAGCTGCTCGGGCACAAGGACATCGCCGCCAAGTGCCAGCACATCAACTTCGGCCTCGTCCTGGGCATGAGCACCCGCAAGGGCACCGTCAAGTTCCTCGACGACATCCTGCGCGACGTGGCCGACAAGATGCACGAGACGATGAAGAAGAACGAGGACAAGTACAGCCAGGTGGCGAACCCGGAGGCAACCGCCGACACACTAGGCATCAGCAGCGTCATGGTGCAAGACATGACGGGCAAGAGGTTTGTCTTCCCTATCCCTGTCCGCCTGTCCGAGCTAATGTCTTGACGTAGGATAAACAACTACACCTTCAACATGGACGCCATGACGTCGTTCGAAGGTGACACGGGACCGTATCTTCAATATGCTCATGCTCGTGTCTCGTCGATCCGCCGCCGGGCAGGCCTCAGCGACGAGGATCTTGCCAGCGCGGATCTCTCGTTGCTCACCGAGGTCCATGCCGTCAACATTGTCCGCCTACTCGCCCAGTGGCCCGACACGGTTCAGAACACGCTCAGGACACTGGAGCCGACGACGGTGCTGACGTACCTGTTCAAGATGACTCACGCCCTGAGCAGCAGCTACGACCACCTACAGGTCGTCGGGAGCGAGCGGGAGCTGATGAAGGCGCGCATGGCCCTGTACGATGCGGCGCACACGGTGCTGGGCAACGGGATGAGGTTGCTGGGGTTGAGTCCCGTTGAACGGTGAGTATCCCTGCCGTCTGTCACTTGGACTGTGCGCGGTGTTAACATGTGTAGGATGTGAATGGGTGTGATGTGTTCGATTCCGTCGACTGGATGGCGCTTCCCTGCCGTGCCCCGCTTCTAGACAGCACAATAGACCACCTCGGCACCTCGGCCGGGCTGTTGCTTATGCCACCGGGCCCTGGCTCCGTTCGAGTGCCTCGTGTATATGGCAGGTTTGTTATGTGTTTTATCCCCCGCCTCCTTGTATTTTACGTCGGTCTATCACTGTGTCTGAATTGTATCTTTTAATCGGGTGGTTAAGTGCACACTTGCTCATGTCTTTGATATTGGCCGATCATGTTACAGACCTCACATATGGTTCAACACCATTCACCCGATCAACTCTCTCCATCCCCAAACATCTTTGCAGCCCCTTCCTGAACTGTTTTGTAAAAGATTTTCTGTCGCCAACAGGCAATGAACATTGTTTACCATGTATTTCATGTAATCTGGCTTGATGGCATCCTGGCCAACCGTTTCCCCTACCGGCTTCATAGCGGGAGTCGTTTCGCTGCTCGGCTCGCCCAAGCGTCGGCCTGATCGCCGTGAGGCCACGGCCCGAACAACAATCCTCGAGCGCGAGGTCCAGCCCAATCTGGCGTTTCAGAGTCACAAGGAGCCCACCATGGATGGCCTGCTGGAACGCTACCAGCAAGACGCACTGCGCTGCCTTCGGGGTCTTCCACAACACGTCCATGGATCGGATCGAAGCAGTCCCCAGGATGGCACAATCGGAGAAGGCTTCCACTGTCTGTGCTAGTTTTTGCTCAATCCTGTTTTGTGGGCAAAAGCGTTGACCCCCCCGACGAGATTTTCCCTAGTGTAAAATACTCGAAGAGCCCTGCGGCCGTCGCTGCTTGTCAAAACCAGTTCTTTGCTTGTCCACCATGCCCCCCTTCGCCGACTTCCTCACTTCCTCTTGGTAGGATGGGAATCACGGTGGCGCTGGCGTTCATAGGCGCCGGCATTCTGGTAGTACACAAAGTACGCATTGCTCGCAGGCGCCGCAGCGGGAGGCTGCAGCTGGGAGCCAAACCTTTGCCGGGCCCGTGGGGTGAGTCTCTGGTTCTGTCTGTCTCGAGCACCACGTTTCCATGAGTTGACCACTTGATCATAGGCCTGCCCTTCATCGGCCGAATCCACGACATTCCCGACAACGCAACATGGCTAAAATTCTACGAATGGGGCCAGCAATACGGCCCGATCTACAAGATGGAGATATTCGGAACCGTCCACGTCTGGATCTCGTCCGAGCAGATCGCCAACGACCTCCTCTCGAAGCGGGCTTCGATCTACTCCGACCGCCCCGTCATCCCGAACCTGCCCGATAATCGCACCAGCGGGGAGTATTTGGCCCTCCTTGGCCGGACGGGTTAGTATATCTCCTCCCCCTTTCTGCCTCTCCCTTCACTTCCCTCCCGCCTCCTTTCTTTTTCTCTTTGTTTCCCTTGCATCACGGCACGGCACCCTCTTTTACGAGACAACCCAGCTAATGGCTCCAAGATACTTGGCAGCGCCAGCGGAAGCTTTGCAACCACCTCATGCACACCAGCGATGTCAACGAGCTACACGACTACCCGACCGTCGAACGGGACCGATTCCTCGGCCTCATGGCCCACGACCCCGAGAACTACGTCGAGTGGATCGAACAGTTCACAAGCCGCACCATCTCGTGGCTCAGCTGGGGCACAGCTGCACCTGCACAGATCCTCCGCCATACAACTTTCGGCCTGCTCGAGACCATCAGCCCCGCCGGCTCGCTCCCCAACATAGCCAGCTTCCTCGGCCTCGTCCCCCACAGGTTTAGCCCCTGGAAGAAGAAGGAGAAGACCCGACATGCTCTCGAAGGCCGCCTCTTCCGCGCCAACGTCGGCTTTGTGGAGACTACGATGGCACAGGGCAGGGCGAACCCGAGCTTCGTCAAGACATACATGGAGGACAGAGCGAGCCCAGACAATAAAGCCCGGAAGCGGGCGACCAGCGGCCCGGTCGAGGCCATGCATGTTGTCGGGCTGATGGCCATTGCAGGTGCCCTCACCATCGGCGCGCCGATCCAGAGCTTCATCCTGGCCATGTGCCACTACCCGGAGTGGCAGCGCAGGTTGCAGAGCGAGATCGACGTCGTCCTCGGTGGCCGCTGCCCGCAGTGGTCCGATAGAGAGGTCTTGCCCCTGCTGCGGGCCGTCGTCAAGGAGGTGGTTCGTTGGCGACCGCCGGTCCCGACAGGTCTGCTGCATCTCTCGTGTGTGCGTACAGACATACAGTAGTGCTGACCTAGCCCCGACGGGATGGTAGGAATTCCCCACGCAACCGAGCGCGACGACTACTACAACGGGTTTTACGTCCCCGCGGGCGCGACGATCCACGCCTTAGAGTGGTGAGCATTCCCATTTGATTTGAACCCAGCAGCCCTCTCGTTGTACGCTGACTCTGACTTCAAGGGGTATTTCCCGTGATGAAGACCGCTACCCGGACGCCGAGGCCTTCAACCCGGATCGCTGGCTCGACCCGCGCTACCCGACCTACCGCGAGCCCCTGTCCACGTACCCCAACCTCGCCTCGTTCTCCCAGTTCGGCTTTGGCCGCCGCACCTGCCAGGGCGTCCCGGTCGTCGAGCAGGACCTCTTCCTCACCATGGGTGGCCTGGCCTGGGCGTTTGACCTGCGCAAGAAGCTGGACCTGGACGCGGGCGGGGAGATGCCCCTGCACTGGGACGACTACACGCCGCTGCTCATCGCCAAGCCGGAGAAGTTTCCCTTCGACGCCGTGCCGCGCTCGCGCAAGAAGCTCCGGCTCATGCGGAGCATGTTTCAGGTGGCGGACGGCAAGCCGCTTGTTGGGAAGGGTCCGGATATGAGCATTGATGAGTTTCGGGCTGATTTGGGAGATGGCATCTATGGTGATGCGGTGTACCCGGCCTGGACGGGGCTGTCGCTGGGTGTTGAGGAGGAGGAGGAAGAGGAAAAGAAAATGGTGTCTGTGGGTTGTGGAGGGTCTCCGCAGGACTTTGAGGAGTCTGGGAAGAAGCCTATGCCAATTCCAGCCGACCGGGTCGAGGACGAGGACGAGGACGGCGGCGAGGACGACAGCGACGAATTCCAGGACTGTCATGCGCACCCCCCCACCACGGAGCTGGACGACGACGAGCTGTTTGACGACTCTCCCAAGACTCCGCCGACCCCTGAGACCCCGGCGACCCCCGAGGAGGACTTGTTGGAGCAACTCAAAGAGGACCGCGACGATTTGCCGGCGATGCATGATAAGGGGGTGCAGGTCATGTTCGACGACATCCGAGAGGCTCTGGTGGCCTATGGAAGGGACCGCTACCGTGTGTTCGAGCGCGACAGCTGGCAAGTGGCCTGGAGCGATGACATGAGTGGCCTTGACTTCGCCGACTCCTCCGCCGAGCTCGTGTTGCCCCTGAGGGTCAAGCAGGCGCCGACCGAGTCTACGGACAGTTCAGGGTCTTGGCCAATTCATGGAACCGGCGCTGAGCGGCACAATGACAGCTGGAGGATCGACAGCAGCGAGGACACAACCGGGTATGACTTTGAGACATCGACTGTGTCCTGGTCGCCGCCGAGTCGCGACGAGGTGCTCGACGATCGACAGTCTCTTCCTACCCTTGCGAAGAAGAAGGCGGCGGAGGTTGGAAACTTTTCCCGGGTTCCGTCTACGCGGCGGCGCGGAATTGGAAAGCAGCCACGAGAGGGTGTCTTGTCTAGAACCCTGTCTAGAACCGAGTCTGGAGCCAAGAGGAAGACCAATTTCATGGGCAGGGCGACGGGCGACAACAGCTGGGATCTGAGCGAGAGGAGGGATGACGAGTTGTTTTTTGACTTTTATCCGAGCTCCGCTGAGCTTCGGTCAACGGCAAGGGTTATCAGCAAGGCTGAAGCGACAAGACTGCGTGAAGCACGGCAGCGTGTGGAACGACAACAGCGAGAAGCAGCTCAACAGCGTGCATCGGGGTTGGGTTTTGGAGGTCCATCGACGCCAAGACAGAAATTCCCGGTCGTCGAGCCCCGTGTCCTGGCTCTCTCTAAAACGAGTAGCCTACGCAGAACAATGGACAGGGACGGATAGTGGCGGCCAGGGAGTGACTGTGGGCGAGGTGATCCACTTGTTGAAAGCCGCCCACTCTCCTCTGGAGAACAACAATGGCGCATGCAGTCGTCTCTCGATGCGAGACTCATTTGGCTGCGGAGAGTCGGGCACCACGGTCGCATGTTAGTCAGACACAGCATGCACCAGCCTGGCGTCATCCCGGCCACAAGGGACATGCAATGTCCCGTTACACAGCAACCCAAAAACGACCCTGGAACTTCGAGAATGGAACCGAACGACGTCAAGGTTCCACGGGATTCGGCTGTCACTTACTGTTTTCTTCTTCTTCTTTGAGTGGGGTAGATAGATTCGTCGTACCTGCGGTGGCCGCCGTACTGGGAACATGATCAAGATGAGCTGCGGGGGGGAGGGGGTTGTCTCTTGTCTCCTGAGGCTTCCGGGATGAACATATCATACCGATTGGGGGATCTCTGATACGGAACTTCATTCGTAGGTAGATCCCTACTTCTATAAAATTTATGACCACGCTCTTCCAGCACCTAATGATCCTCGACGTCTTCATCCCGCCCCGGATACATGATGTCCTGCACGATGACAGCACGCACGTGGTGGTACAGCACAAACAAGTACGTGAGGAGCAGCAGAGCCGACATGGCCGTGGCGAGCCACAGAATGCCCTCGTTGCAAAACGCAGCGCCGAGCGAGATGGTGGCCAGCGTGAAGCCCGTGTTGGGGAAGACTGCGGCCCACCAACCCAGGTGGAAGTGCTTGGGGGGACTTTGCGCCACAGCCAAGACGGCAATGCCAAACCACCAGAAGCTCAGCGCCCACAGGAACCCGGCGCCCACCACGCCCATCGTCTCAATATACGCGGCGTCAACCAGCCCGTCCATGTCATGATCAAAGTTCTCCGGCAGGCCACGCGCCATGCCGATGAAGGCGATCGCCGTGAACGCCGGCGGACCGACGCACATGAACAGTCCCGTGCGGTGCTCGCGGTCCGGCAGGCCCGACTGCATCAGCCGGCCGACCATGTGCGCGTACATCATGGAGGCGACGGCGATGCCCAGCCCCTGGCACGTCAACCCCGCCACGACGACGGCCACCCCCGCCGCCGCGGCCGGCTGCGACTCGGAAATGACGGACGCGATGGTGCCCGACAGCATGACGGGGAAGATGGGCAGGATCCACGTCGGCATCATGGTCTGCAGCCCCAAGCTGTGCGCCGCAAACACGTACGAGTACTGCCCGACGGCCACGCCCGTCGTCACGGCGACATAGACCCAGAACGCGATCTGGATCGCCCACAGCAGGCCGGGCGCCGTGGCCAGCGCCACGTCGGGGTCGTCGGGCACGCAGTACCGGTGCGTCGACGTGATGATGGTGGCGATGGATAGGAAGAAGGTCGGCACGAAGAAGCCCTCGCGCGGGTGCGTGACGGACCGCAGGAATGTTTTGGGGAATAGGACGAAGCGGGTGGTCAGGGCGGCCGTGACTATCACGAACAGGACGAGGTTGACGACGTAGACGGCCAGGCCGATGTGGCGCAGGCCGGGGAACTGGTGCGGTTGCGCGCGGATGAGCAGCGAGAGGCCGCCCGTCGACATGGTCAGCGTGTACCACGCCCAGGTGAAGTGGGCCAGGCGCTCGCGGATGCCCAGGCGAGGGCGAGGGAGGGGGGGCTCGTCTGAAGCTGACTTCACCTGGACGCACCGGCCCTCGTGGTTCTTGTTTAGCTGCTCGCCATGGCGGCCGCGTCCGCTCTGCAGGACTTGTAGCCTGAGCGAGGGGATGGTGTGGATGGGCAGGCTCTTCTCGATGTCCTCAAGGTGACCGTCGCCGCACTCGGTGGATGAACGACCTGAGGGGTACTCGGTAGATGACTGCCCCGAGGAGGTCTCGACTCCTGCAAACGACGACTGGCTGGACGAGACCGCGGTCTCGCCTTGGAAAGGGTTCTCGGGCGAGACCTGGTTGCCTGGTGGATGGTTGTGCAGCGGGCTGAACGGGTGTGAGTGCCGGCGTCTGTCTGGGTCGACGCGGGAGCTGAACAGAGGGTTGACCTGCAGCGGCGGTGACATCCTAGCAGAGTTGTAAGGACCGAAATGACTGACCAAGGAGTGTGAAACGAAGTTCAAGTGACAAAAAAGAATGGACGTTCAGCGTAGAGGCCCAGCCGATCTCACATAGCAACCCAGAGATGTCGAATAAAGTAGGACTCGGGCGGGCATGTAAATAAGTCGCCCAAGCCCTGGCCAAAAAGCTTATCGAAATCCCATCGCCCGAAAAGGTCTAGAAAGCGCCATGATCGAAACGCTCTCCACCGTTGCGTTTCGACAGATCCACGGTGGCGAGACCATTCGTGTCGCTGCTCCGTGACGCGGCTCTGGAGCCTGAGATATGCCGAGATGGTGCTGCGTGAAGTATCGGAGTCAAGCTTGCCTCAAGCGGACCCCAAGAGATCGGATGGCCGCGTAAGAGATCCCACAGCGGGCCAGGCACAGCCGACTTGCAAAACCCACCGCGAGACATGTCGCAGCGCCCGTTTGGACAAGGTGGAAGCCGAGAATGTCGCCACGATAGGGCTGAGCGGAGGAGTGAAGATCGCACTTTTTCCCGCTGCTGACTCCATGCCGTGCAAGTCCAAGACTGTATGGCTGTCAAGTAGGTATCATCGCCAGGGGCGAGCTGGAGTCAAACCGGAAAAAAGGGGAAAACCATCGTGAACTCTGTCGTTGACAATCTCTCGTCTGTAACACACGGTGTCCTGCGATGTTTGTGAGACCATGAAAACCAGGTAGTCTATTGATGCACACACAGACGCTCCCTCCCATTGCCTGCCTACCAAGTGACCTCCATAAATCCAAACGCCAAACCCATGAAGACCCCATTCCCCCTCCATAGCCCTCAAACTCGCATGCAAAACATGGCTGGCTAGACAGCACAGCACGTCGCATAGAACAACATCATGTTATCAGACAGCTTACAACCGCGCCCTACCAGTCCTCCATGCACCTCTCGTCCTCGGCGCATTCGTCGCGCCAAAGTTGTGCAGCCGCTCGCCAATCAGATACGCCTCGTCCCGAATCCGTATCTGCCAGCCGCGGAAGACGCTCACCAGGCCCCACAAGCCATTAACGCCGGCAATGAGGAGCGCGACCGCGGGGAAGCTCATACGGTAGACCAAGACCGAGTAGGCGTCGACCAGGGCCTGATCGGGCGCCCCCTCCGACTTGGCAACCGCGTGGCAGAGAAACCCGACAAGCCCCTCCGCGATGGCGGCCTTGGCTGCGAGCATGGGCACCGCCAAGGCAGCCACGGACATGGCGAGGCCGGGGAGGATGAAGCAGCGCGTGAGGATGACCACGTCCGGGTCAAACCAGCCGCGCCGCAGGACCGCTCTGGCGGCGTTGGACACGTGCCCTCCCCGGAACCAAGTGTTTGTGATGCGCGTCCCCAGCTTGAGGTAGATTAAGCCAGTCGTCCACGCCTGCACGACCCGGGTCGTGTGCGCCGGGTTGGCCTCTTTGACTGCGTCGGCCGCGGCAACGCCCGCCTTCGGCAGAGCGCCGTACATGATCTGGTGTAACGGGAGCATTGCGTAGAGCTCCATTAACGAGGCGATGAGCAGCGGAAAGACGACCAGCACAAAGAGGAAGGCGTAGATGACACGTGCAATGCGGACGACGACACCGACCGCCTTCCGAACTCCGTCGCCATGCTTCGCGGACTCGAGAGCCGCCCTAGTACGATTCTGAACGGCGCGGTAGATCGCTGGCCCGCGGAACAGTGCATATGCCGCGAAGCCGAGGATGTGGATGCCAATGCTAAAGGCATAGACGTCGTTGGTGCGGATGTGCCCGGGAAGTAGCACGCCAAATATCCACCGCCCAAACACCAGCGGAACGATGGTGATGCTGACGCCCGTGACGGCGGCAAAGATCCAGATAGACAGGATGAAGAAGAAGACGCGGACGCGGAAGTGCGGCGGCACGTACACGAGCTGGTACTGCTTGGTCGAGTAGATGTCTGGTGCTGGCCGGTCGGCCTGGCCGTCCAGCCGCGTGTTATCCTCTTTAACCTCTAAGAAGACGCCGCCGCCCTTTGGGATCTTGACCTGGTCGGACGCCGGCGTGCGTACGAATCGTCCATCGGGGATGAGCTGGCCCGATTGCACCAGGCTCGTCTTCCGGGCCTGGTAGAGCTTGGTCTTTACCTTCTTTCCCGTTGGGCGCTTGGCCGCGCCGCCCTCGAAGATGCCGCACCACGACCTTACTACCACGTTGCCGTGGCCATCAACTTCGAGGAACATCTGTCTCCAGGAAGGCAGGTTCCCACTGGGTGAGTTGGGCTTGAGCACGAGCTGTCCCTCTTCGTCAATCCGCCGCTCGCCGAAGAGAAACCACGTGATGCGGAGCGCCCGGGCGCACCGGCGGAACCACCACGCGTACATGGCATGAAGCCCGTGGCTTGGCTTGAAGTACTTGATGGCGAACGGCATCAAAAAGTTGTAGAACAGCAGGTCGATCGGGAATTCCAGAACCGGCTCGTTGGATGAGTAGTGTATCGGCAGCACGTTGGGGAGACACAGAGTGAGCCCCCAGACGACGCCGCCAAGGCACACGATGACCAAAGCGCCGTAGACAAAGGCCGAGAAGAGAATTTTGCGCAGCTGAGTCGTCACGTTGCGCTCGAGCACGTCCCGCACCGGATGGAACTCGGGGTCGTCGGGGTCGCGGATGAAGTAGAGGACGCCCTTGCGCATGATTTTGCGGCACATGGACACAAAGAGGGCGAAGTGGAACATGTAGCCCGTGCCGACGAACCAATGGACGAATATAGATGTCATGGGGAAGTTGATGGTGAAGAGGAGTCGGGACTTGAGGGTGGCGTGCTCGAAGAGCGGGAGCAGGGCAACGTCGAGCAGCATACCGCAGTAGAGCGGGAAGGCCAGCATCTCGATGCTGATGATCAGTATAACCTTCATCACGCCGCTGGCCTGATTGAGCCCGTCAACGATGGACGCCTCCCAATCTTGGCCGGCCGGGGAGGTCGACAGTGGGGTGCCCCGGCGCAGGTAGAGGCCCGCTAAAAATGCCATGGCGGCATAGCCCGCTAGCACCGCCCAGAACCTGTCCGCCGCGCCCCAATAGGCTAGCTCCGGGTTGAGCGTGCGTACAGTCTCGGGCAAGCTTAGGTCGACGACCCAGGAACTCGGGTTGATGATGACCGCCGGCAGGGTCTTTAGGCAGCCCCAAGCAACGCCCAAGACGTTGGCTGTAATGGCCAGGATCTGATGGGCCTTGGAGGAGTAGTCGCCGTTGAGCAGGAAGGCGAGCAGTCGCCACGTGGCCAAGAAGGCCATGGCAATGTGATCCTTGAGCGTCAACAGGGCCTCGTGGCTGACGGCCGAGAAGTTGCGTACCTCGGAGGCCGAGATGAGGGGCAACTCGGTCAACAAGCCGCTGGCAATCCTGCTTGCCGCGCTGAAGGCCATGACCTTTGACCCGTTGACGACACTGATTGAATGTTCGGCGAGAGACGGAAGCATCAATGCGCGGCCCAGCACGCGGATCCATTCCGAAATGGCCAGCAATGCCAGACCGCCAACGAGCAGCGCGCAGTCCTGGATGAACTTGGAGAGGCTGAAGAGCATGCGTGCCAGGCGCATTGGGTTTGCCAAGGCCCAGATGCTGACGCGGCCGATGCTGTAGGGGACGAAGACGCCGAGGAAGACGGTGACGGACACGAGAAAGGCGCAGAAGATGGCGTTTTGGAACAGGCCGGCAACCGGGCCTCGTATGCCGAGGAGCTCCAGGATGCCTTCGAGGTCTTCGGCGTCCTCGACAGCGTCGGCGGCGGCGGCATCGGCCATGTCCTGGTTGCCGGCATTGGGGTTGGCCGGCGGATTGCCCGGGACTTCCTCGTCGGGCTCGTCCTCTTCAAAGTCTCCACGAATGTTGACGGGAGCGAGCTCGTCCTCGTCGATTTCGTCCACTTGGCGCCACATGAAGTTGGCGATCTTGTCGGTCAGGCCAGCGGGCTCGCGGCGTGATGGATCAAGCTGCAGGGCTCCGTGGGCCATTGGGGGGTCCTGCGGGGGGTTGGGTTCAGCCACGGGGGCGTAGCTTGGGTCGTCGCGGACGAGAGACGAAGCCCTGGTGCCGGTGGAGGAGTCCGGGGTGTCCCAAGACGGGTAGCTGTCTTCTAGCCCGTGTGTAAGGGAGTCTGGAAACAGCGGGTCTGGATACGGCGGGGCCGCGGGAAGGTTTTCGAAAGACCAGCTGTTGTTGGCCAACGGGTTGACGGCGTTGTTTACCGGAGGACCGTCGGTGTTAGCCCTCGGCCGCAGAGGGTTGCCCATTGGATAATTCCCGCCTTCGCCCTCTTCCGTGTGCTCGACAAGCCTGCCTTTGCCCTTGTCCAAGTCACCCCCGAGGATGGAGCTAGCATCGGCCGCCCTCGAAGGACCGGCCTGGTCGTCATCAAAGATTTCGCTTTCCCGTTGCCGGTCCATCATCGACCGGGTCAACCGCATCCAGTAATCTAGCCTGGCGTCCCGGTTCCGCTCCCGAGCAATGCGGAGTATCAACTCTGGATCCCCGCCCGCCTCGCGATAAATCTCGAGGTACTCGTGCACCGTTGCGCGGTCGAATTCGTGCATTGACCCTGGGGGGTCCAACCCGGGCGTGAGCCTTGGGTTGTTCTGCGCAAAGTTGGGTATGAGCGGCCATCCGGATGATGACACCGGGCCGTCGGTGCCATGTCGGGGAATCATAGGGGAGGTGGGGCGGCCGGCCGGCTCTGACTCGTCAAATGCTGCAATGATAGGATCAACGTGATCCGTTTCGAGTGGTTCCTCATCCTCCTCATCCTCGTCGTCCTCGTCGTCCTCCTCGCCTGACGCGTCCGCATCATCTTCGGCCTCGGCGGCCTGGGGCGGGATTTCGCCGGCGGCGAAGGCGGCGCGCATGTTGATCTCGGGCTGTTGCTGCACAACGTAGTCCCTAACCAAGATGATTAAAATGAAGCATGCAATCACCAAGACGGTGATGATCTGGCCCTCGACTACGGAGATGAAGGCCCGGTTGACCGAGTTGTATCGCGTGAAGTTCCGGAGGAAACCGATGCCGCCCAGCAGGGTGTTGTGTTGTGGCGGTTCCGAGGGGAGCGGCGCGGTTGCATTTGCGAGAGCGGCAGCGGGCTTCTCGGGCGAGGCAGGGCTGCCGAGTAGGAGGCGCACGAGGGTGGAGTAGATGGGGTCGCTGGAGGTGAGGTTGATGCCGTACAAGCTCTTGACGATCCTGGCGGCGGCTGCGGGGGTTGTGTTAGCCGCGAACAGCGGGCTGGAGGGACACACATTGCTGCCGTATGGTGCGCCCGACAGCACGCTGAGAGCTTCGACGGTGGCGGAGAGGGCCGGGCGGCTGCCCAGGCCTTCATCACTGATCCAGACCAGACATGACCACACAGAGCGCATCACGTAGGGCAGGCACAGCAGCCAGACGGCGCTAACCAGGGCGGCCCTCGCCCAGACGAGCAGATTGCGGACCAGGTACCTGACCGTGTGGCTGACGAAGATGTGGGTCGGTAGGGCTTTCGGCATGTCGGGATCGTAGAGCTTGGTGAAGCGGAAGGGCGTCTTGCACAGCTCGCAGTGCTTCTTTTGCGAATGCGACAACCACTCCATCAGGCAGTCCTGGTGGACATACTTGATGCTGCCGCTGCATTTGCAAGGGTAGAAGAGCGGCTCGTCGGGCGAGCCTTCGCCCCTGCATATCCGGCAGGTGTCTGGGTCTGCCGGGTTCATGTCTGGAAGGTTGATTCGGCTCTTTGTCGCGGAGGCCGAAGTGCGGCGGCGCGTGTTCGGAAACCGGACCGGGTCGGAAAGGCCGGCCATGGTGTCGAGGGCAGGATCCGGCGGCTGGTGGGTAGGCACGCCATTCGACGTCATGACGAGAATGGATTGATGCCCATCGGGCAGAGGGTTGTGGCGGATGGTGATAGTGACAGCGGGGGACTGTTCGGAGTGCGACGGGCTTCTTGGGAATGCAGAGTCGCAGCGGGGACCGAGGCACGCGACTGCTTGATTTGATCAACCGATTTACCGAGGGATTATGTTGGCTCTTCCAGTATCGCTTGCAATGCGTGGAGCATGTTGTTGTTCGACGAGCGGCGGGTGGGAGTGCTTCAAAGTCGAATGGATGTCTGGGAAAAGAATCGGAAGTTGAACACCGTTTGACGACAGGTGCAAGAAGGCGGCCCAATCATCAGTGTAACCTGAGGAAACGATGGGCACGGTCAAGTTAGTGCACCGCGCACGTGCCTCTCCTCCGGTGACCTCAGACCGTGAGATTAGGTAGTTAACAATCGCCTTACGGCTCCCACTAACCAGTGGGAGCCTCGCCTTACGGCTCCCACTAGACGCACACTCCTGTGCGCTTACGTAATTAACATTACTTACGTAAGTCCCCAAAAAATGCATCTAACGCAGCATTGCCCCGCACCACCAAGACACTCTCAACACCATCACCAAAACTATCATCAAAGCAACGCCAATTTAATCAATTTGTACGATATCTGAATAGCGTTGCGGGCACGCTTTGGAGGTCCTTCTATGGCCAATTCCACCACACGCTGTACACTGACTTGGGCGCTTAGTCCGTGTCGCCTGCGTTGCCTCAACAACCTCGAATTCACTGGGCTCACGCGTCGTACTTGACACTGGGAGAGTGCTTTTCGTCGCTCTTGGCTCTATACGGCGAGGCTCTAAAAGGTGAAGTGGAGCCCCGTCACGTATTAAGCGCCAGTGCGAGTGAAA
>MU863670.1:83004-128028 GCA_033575675.1 Parathielavia hyrcaniae | reverse complement strand
GGGGAAAGGCTTGACATCGATTGCATAACCTATCCCGCCCGACCATGGCGACCAGTTGCGAACCCATGCTTCCGGTTTCTTGGTCTGCACATGGATTGTGTGCCACCCGTCTCGACCACCCCCTTGGGTATACTTGATGCCGCGCTCGGCGAAGAAACAGGCGCGGTGCAGCCAGTCAAAGACGCGTGGAAGCGCGACCGTCGCCTCGCCTTTGAAGTCGGCCATCTCCTCTTCCACCTGCTTTGCCATGGTAATCATGTATGCCGGAGCAGTCCCACCAGCGTTGTCCGCGGTGTCATGTTTGGTTCTCTCAGCAGGAGCAGCAGGATTGCCAGGAGACATGTAGTCCGGGTCGACGGCGCGGATATATACCACTGGATCCTCGTCTAGGATGTCATATTTTTGGATCCATGCTTGACTGCACATGTGGATTGCCTTCACCACAAGACGACAGGGGAAACTCAGGAGGGCGGTGAACTTATTGAGCGTGTGGATAAGGCATCTTGTATTTTTCTTGCTTCTTTGGTAGGTACCTATGTATCTTTACTTATGAGACCCCGACCAAGCCCTGAACCAACGATATCAAACAAGTACAATATGCTCCAACTCCTTCCTCTCGGGGATCATCATCTCTCCCATCATTGCCCCGTGTACATAGCACTCACCGACAAGACGGAAGTAGGTCGTGCGCCTGCCATCCACGTAATCCTCCTGGACGGGCCGCACCACAAAAGGGACCGCTGACCCCATGGGAATGAACACCGCGTCGCCAGGCTCCGAGGCCCGCGGCACCTGGGCGGGCTGGCCGACGTCGTCAAGCACGGCCACGCGACGGCCAAGACAGAGGGGAGCCGTCTTCTTGGTGAAGTCGGAGGCAGGCTCCTGGAGAAGTGGCATCTCGCTTGCCAGAGCGGCCAGGTCAGCGCCACCCCGGCCAAACAGCCAACCGTCATCCCCACTATCGCCACCAGCTCCCCCGCCAAACACAGCGTCCCTGTAGAGTGGCCATAGCCTGCAAAAGGCAGAAAACCCCGACCGAGACGTCTCCCCGTCCACAGCTTCCAGAATGGGCCGCCCAGTAAGGAGGTCCACGTCACAGCAGAGGGTGCGCCACACGTATTCGAGATGGGGCGGGCTCGTCCGCAGGTCCGAGGCGAGGAAGCGTACCAAGTTCCCGGCGGCCCCGGCTATGGTGTCCATGTCGCGGTGCATGACCATGGTGAAGCGCCGTGGGTCGACGGGCCCGGGGTCTGGCGCCGCTGCGCCCGTCTGCGTGATGTAGCCCACCACGACGCCACATACCCTCAGCCCGTCCGCTCCTGCTGCGCCGTCATCGAGAATGAGCTCTGCCTTTGGTGCCAGGACAGTGGGTGAGCCGGCGAGGTAGTACTTGTTGACCCCGCCGTCGTCGCGCGGCGAGAGCACGTGCATTGGACCGCCGCGAGCCGACCAGTCGGGCACCCATGAGAGAGTAATGTGGCGGCGGGCCGCCCCGAGCCCGACTTGGTTGCTTGCCGATGCGCTGTATAGCAGCTTGATGGCACCCCCCCACGTCACTATGTGTTTGGCAAACCGGGTAAAGGTGCGGCCGGCCGGTTCCTTGTAGTCGATGTCGAGCCCCGGGGCTTGAAGAAGGCCCGCGGAGTCCTCGACGCAGAGACCAAGCATGGCATATATGTAGTCGCGCTCATCGGTCGCCCGGCCGCGACGGCAGCGCTCTAGGAGGTCGATGAGCTGCCAGGTCGGCCGGTGCTTGTGGACTGTTATGGTCTTGGTGGAGCCGTCCAGCATCCGAGTGACGACAGGGTGCTCTTCGCGCACGAGACCGTTGCGCAGCACGACGAGGTTGATAAGGTTCATCTCGGCAGTGCGGAGAGCGTCTGTACGTTCGTGCATGTGGTCTGGGGCTTCGCCCGGGCGCTCGACGGGCTTCCGAACATGCTGTACGGCCCGGTTCGCTTCCGCAAAGCGCTCCCAATCCATGGTCCAGCCGCCACAGACCAGTTCGACGACCCGTGGCTTGACGGCCTCCTGGATGATCCAATAGCGGCCCCACCACGGACGCAGAAGCAGCGAGCTCAGCGCAAGCCAGCCTTCATCGTCAGGGGGCGGCAACCCGGGCGGAATCAGTGGGGAGTGCGGCTGGATGCGGACCGATAGACGAGGGTTGAGGGACCTGTGGATGGCGTCGATCAAAGCCGGTATTCGTTCGCTGCCGTCGGCCTCTTCGCCGAGATAGACCAGGGCCCGTCCTGCCCACTGGTAGTAGAGACCCATTCGGCTCACCTGCCGGCCCTTTTCCGCGTCGTCAGCCTGATTGATGCAGATGCCATCGGCCCATAGCACTCGGGGACGGTCAGGTAGACGGAGTCGGCGCAGCACTGCGTGCAGGTTCGCCGTGATGGCCATGCGTTTGCCGTTCACCCGGATACTGTGGCTCTTTTCCGGTTTGCCCCAGACATACGAGATGATCTCGTAGTCGACCGTCTCGTTGACGTGGACGCGGAGGTTGCATCGTAGAGAGTCGTCGCCGCTGCCTGGGAGGAGCTCAAGAGTGCGGAACGAGTGGAAGACGGGAAGAGGATCATAAGAATATCCATGATCGTCCCCGTCTTTGCCACCGTGGGTTTTGTCCATGTTGTGACTGCTTCAGCTAGGCACTTGACAGATGCGAGGCTGGCATCGTGTACTACCTAGGGTAGGCAACGGCCCTCCTTTTTGTACGCGTTCCGGAAGATGACATGTGCGGAGCCTCAGCTCGTCGGCAAGGCACTTCTCAAGGCGCAGCTCCGGAGCGCCGACGCTCAGCTGCACCGCCGCACTGCGTATTGCACATGATGTTGTGTACAAGTCTTGAAAATAAACTTGAATAGATTTTGTTGCTCAGAGACTGAAATGTGTGGATTGACACTTCCACGTTGGGGAGTCTGGGTTGCCTGTGAATGCCCTCGTCCCTTCCCGATTTCTTGCACTTGTCGCTGACTCCCGTTCCTGCTAGGTGGGGCCTTTGCCCCGCAAGGTGGGGCAGGCCGTCACGCCGACCGAGATCTCGAATTCTCGGCTTCCCCCCCCCCCCCCCCCCCCCCCCCCCCCCCCCCCCCCACCAAAGTTGGATAGGTCCTCGGGAGCTTCCATGGACACACCCGATTTCATCGACGACCTGAATTGTCGCATCCCGCATGCACGTGTTGAGTCAGCGAATTCGGCTGGTCTCATCAGTGTCGTTACAAAGGCCCTGTCATCCCATGATTAAGCGCATCGCAGGGCCAGTGGCACGATTCAATAACACCACCCCCGCGGGCGGACTCCACCTTGCGGTTTTTGCTTCCGCTGTCGGCCTATATTCCCGGCTCGCACCGCTGCGCTTTCGCGGTGCTGTGCACCTCTCCCACCGGGCGAGCCTCACCTCTTTCCACTGCCCATCAATCGCACGCAAGAGGCTGACGGCACCGATACATCTGCGCAAGATGGCCACCTCGACAACGGTAGAGGAGCAGGCTAGACTGGTCGAGTCGTCGAAGCGCCTCGCTGCCTTCCAGGCGGTCAAGGACTACCTGCTCCCCGAGTACACCAGGATAGGCATCGGCTCCGGAAGCACCGTGGTATACGTGGTCGAGGCCATTGCTGGGCTCGGTTCCGCCGTCACGTCCAAGATGGCCTTTTACCCGACCGGTTCCCAGTCCGAGGAGCTGATTGAGGCTGCCGGGCTGAACCTGCAGTCCATCAGCAAGCTGCCCGCCGGCCAGCAGCTGGACGTCGCCTTTGACGGCGCCGACGAGGTGGACGACGACCTGAATCTGATCAAGGGTGGCGGCGCTTGCTTATGGCAGGAGAAGATCGTGGCGGCCAGTGCCAAGCAGTTCGTCTGCGTCGCCGATTTCCGCAAGCTCTCTCCGCGCCTGGGCACGGCGTGGAAGAAGGGCATTCCCATCGAGGTGCTGCCCATGGCTGCGCCGAGGGTGCTCGACGAGCTCCTCCGCATGGGCGCGCAAAAGCCACGCATCCGCCCTGGGCTCCCGGGCAAGGCCGGCGCCATCGTCACCGACAACGGCATGTGGATCATCGACGCACCCTTTGCGCCGCTTTTGCTACCCAAGGACATCGAAACCGGCTCTGCCCTCGTGACTGGCATGTGGACCGTCGACGCACTGGCGGACGCACTGATCAAGATTCCGGGCGTGGCCGAGATAGGCTTGTTTTATGGAAAGAACGGGCTGCAGGTGGCTAGCGGTGCACAGAAACCGGTGGCGGCCTATTTTGGACTGGCGGATGGCACCGTCGAGGTCAAAACGCCGCCCTCTTGACCATAACGGTTTACTTCTGGGCCAAAACCCGGGTTCTTATCGCTCCCGATCGTGAGCTACGGTCGGACGGGGAGGGAGGCAGGCACGTGGCGATGTGAGGGAGCATCCCGAGCGTCGGCTTCCAGGCTGCACCACCGCCGTTGTCTTCGTGCCGGATGCGCCGCTTTGACGAGCGCCTGGGGCCTGGACGAGGACGAGGACCGGGACCGGGACCGGGAATATCTGTCACACAGTTCTTTGTCCACGGACGGAACTCTGCCATTTCCCCACAGGGTGACGTTGAAGTTAGATGTTGGCGCCGAGCAGTAAAGAAGGCGTCAAACTGGCTTCCCTCGCATGGCAGTGATCGTGATTCTCTTGAAGTCGCACACTACGTCACTGCGAATGAACAAGGCTCAACCGCTCGGTGCAGTGCCGAGGACGGCTTGGGGTGAAGTATTCCCCGTACAAATTTTACCTACATCCAGCCAAACAGGTGCTCACATCAATGTTTACGTAAATTCTGGCCTTCGTTTCTTGTCTTTATTGCTACTGTGCGGCCGTATGTCATAGCTTGATGGTGGGACGGCAAAGGGCATCTCGGGGCAATGAAACGGCTCGTTTTGTTCTCCTCAAAGGGTCCCGACCGGCAGGAAGGGAGGTTTCAACAGGGAATGCATGGTTGCACCAACGGAAGCAAGTGGCCCGGCAGTGTTTGTATGTGAGGCACCCCTCCGGCGACTCCATCCGCTTCCGAGGGCGCATCGTGCCCTTCCCCCGCCCGAGGCTTTATTTGGACTCAAATTGCGACCGGCGGGTTTTGCGTCCGGAACTGGAAATTGTTGCTCGGGCGGCTGGACCTCGCTGTCAACACGGCCTGCGTTGAGCACATGCCCGTTTCGCTAACTTTATATCTTTTGGCCGGAGGGCAAGTGGAAGGTCCTCTTTGTCCGACGTTGAGACTGCTGGCCGTTGGGTGTCTGAGCGGGGACCATGGGCTCGAGAGCTGTGGAACTGGACGCCGGAGGCGCCCGGGCCGTTTGGCTGCGACAAATATTTCGCCCTTGGGCGGCACAGCCGCCTCCGGACATCGTCATCATAAATGAGCCCGTTGGACGGACTAACCATCCAGTATACCTTGGAGTGCAATTCCACATGATCTTGCCAATTTTTCCCATCCGGACATCCCACCACGCTCACACAGATGCAGACCGGGAACACGGCCCCACATGGGATCCGAGATTGCCATCATCAGCACTGCTGGCTGCCGCTCCAAGGACCGGGATGCAATCGTTGTCGGTCGAAAAGCACCTCCAGATTCGTGGGCGCAAGAACGAGGCGGAGTTTTCATAGTACACAGTACGTGCCCCTCAAAAAAGGCCGCGAGATCGGTCGGACGCGCCGTGGAGCTTGGCACTGGTCGGATCCGCATTCAGCCCGGACGGAGTCGAAGCAAAAGCGCCGTGCTGTGTGGCGGCAGGCAGTCGGCGACGACACGCAACCCTGATAGTCATTCAAACTCGGCCGCCTTTTGCAGCCGTCGTCAGCTGCCTCGGGCACGGGAGACTGCTGCCTGAGTCTCTCCCGCTCTTGCCGATGCCTGCATTCGGATGCAAATCAAAAGATCGACCGGCCGGTGCGGCCGGCTTTCTGGTGCTTCCATTGTCAAGTCGTCGTTGCAGTGCCAATCGGTTGGGGACAGAGTCAAGAGCACGGGGGAGAGGCACAATGACTGCAAATGCCGAGAACCTGTGGTTTTAAGGCGGGCAGAAAGGCAACAATCTCCGTAACGCGAGGCTTTTTGCCCAGGCCGGCTTCCCGTGTCAACCCACCTGCCGACACAGCCAGTTCGGTTTGGCGCCGGACTTGGATGGGCTGAGGCATCCGTGTCTCGGTGTCGGCCGCGCCAGGGGAAGGCAGGAACAAAAAATAAAAAAGGGCGCACAGCCCCGCAACAAGCACACCAAGAATCGGAGGCTGCTCCAGTGAGAACAAGTCGGTAGACGTCGGGATATTGTTTTTTTATTCATGGTCGGTATCGATTTCGCATGGCAGGAAGATCGCGGTTGCAGCCGGAATCAGCGTCCGCTCGGGTGTGATCTGATCGGGGTCATTTTGCTTCCCGGGCGCCGGGGGTGTGGGCGCCGACGCTAGGGGCATTTTCTGCACTGACAGAGTGCTTTGCTGGGCGGCGCCTTCCTCGCCTGTCCCCACTTTCTGCCCCGTCCTCCTCAAAACCCCGGCACCATCAGCCGATCCGCCAGACTGTGGCCTCTTTTTTGTGAGCGCTGCCGCCGCCTCCCTTCCTCGCTTCCTGAGGTTCCCAAGGCCGCCCGCCCGAGCCCTTTTTTTACCCCATCGCGCCCCGACCTCCGCTTCCCTTTTCCCTCCCCTCCCGTCCGTGACTCCCGTCCGTGGAACTGTGTCCATCCGCCTCGCCGACAGAATATTGTGTGTCCCGGGTTTCCACTGCATCCTTTCATCAACCACGTCCTCTGTGCTGCATCGGCCTACATCGATTTTCTTCTTCTTCTTTTGACATCGGCCCAGCTCCGGAACCTCTGTCGACCCACACTGTCCGGCACTTCGGTCCCGTCTCCAAGTTCGTGTTGGCCACCGCCGCTGCGTCAGCAGGACGCGTACTCAGCAGCCCTGCTACTCAAAATATAGCCATCCGGCACTCTTCACATGGCGTCGATCGTGCGATCGACCGCCCTCCGCGCTGGCGGCGCTTGCGTTCGCTGTCGCAAGGGCAAAACGAAATGCGTCTACGAGAACGGCAGAGCGCCGTGCAAGAACTGCGCAAAGGGCATGCACGAATGCTACCTGCCCTCCGAGTCGATGAGCCACGGCGGCCACGGCGTGTCGCCGGCACGCGTCCAGCAGAGGGCGCGCGAGTCGCTGCCTAGCGAGCGGGTTGTCTCGAGCGCATCGGGCGACCGTCAGGCGCCTCCCGCCTCCAGTGCGTCGCGTCACATCTCAACCGCCACGGAGAAGTAAGTTTCATTTTCAAACTTCCCTCTGATCTATGGACGGAGCCCCACGCTTGTTGTCTCAGAAGCCAGCGCGTTGCACGGGCTTTGCTCTGTACGCGCGTGTCTTTCTGTTCTTTGCTCCGTTTTCCGGGCACTCCGTTTGCCAATTGCCCTCTTTTGCGCCCGCCCCGGTTGCCTCCACCCCCGCCGAGCACCCCAATTTTCTTTGCGTTGGCCCCCGGAGCAGCCTAGGCAAGCCCCAATTCTCTCCGCCCGGCCTTCATTTCCCAAACGGCACACACCATTCTCCTCTGGCTCCGTGCGCACCCCCCCCGTCCCGTCTCACCCCGATATCTTGGCTTTGGCGCATCGCGACCGGAGCCTTTCGGAGCGAAGCCCCGTGCAGCTGCCACCGGCCGCTCCCAAGACATGCCATTTTCTTCCTAGAAGCTCCCATTTTTGACAGCGGACTCTGTCGGGCCTAGACGATGATGTGCAAGCAATCCCAGACTAACAGTGACGCTCTCTCAGGCTTACACCAGAGTTGCTCCAAGAATGCGAGCGCGTCGTCTCCAGGACGCTGCCAGCATGCGTGGCCTTCCACAAGCCGTCTTTCCTCCAGCAACTGAAGAACAGTTCGATGGACCCGGCTATGGTCAATGCGCTACTCACGACTGCTGCTCGGTGAGTGCCCTCCGCTTTCCCCGCCGTAGTAGCTCTCGGCTTGGCGTAGAGCCCATCCGGAACTCGCAAGCCTTTGCAGCCCATGACTTGAGGGATCGTTTCTAACATTATGTGATCTCCAGGCACTCTCCAGCCATGATTCGTCGCTATGGTGGTCATGGCGGCGGGTCGGCCGCGGCCGAGCACTTCGCCGGCAAGACCATCGGCCAGATCATGAATGCGTTGGATCAGCCTGGCCTTGCCGATATCCAGGCCCTCTGCCTCCTGGTCGTCCACGAGTGGGGTTGCCGCAACGCCGTGCGAGCCTACATTTACCTGGGACAAGCCGCTCGTATGGCCCAGATGTATCGCATCGTGCACACCCGCCAACACCAGCCCGACCCCGACCAGTTTCTTCAGGACGAATCGTTCCGGCGCACGCTCTGGCTGATCTACATCCTCGACTGCTTCCTCACCAGCAGCCCGGGCCGCCACCCGGCCCTGTCGTCGCATGATGTCAAGGATGTGGCGCTCCCGTGCCTCGACATGAACTACCACTTTGGGAGCCCGGTCTACGTCCGCACCCTGAGCCTCGCCCCGCCGTCCACCATGCCAGACCCCGCCGGTCCGCTGGGTGAGATTGGCGAGTTCGGCCACATTGTCTTGGCAACCAAGGCCTGGCGAAACGTCGTCGAGATGATGACCACAACAACCCTCGAGACCTTCTCCGAAGATCAATGTGTGGCGCTCGAGCAAGAGATCGAACGCATACGGCAGTCGCTGCCGCTGCATTTTGCCGACAAGCCCGGCCAGATCAACCTCCACATCACCATGGGCAGCGGCTACACGTATGCCATGATCCATTCGCTCCTCAACTGCGGCACCATCTTCGTGAACCGCCGTCGCATTCTCCAGGTCGTCACGGACGAGAACTTCACCATGGAGGCCTGGCGCATGTCTCCGCTTGTGAATGCACAGGCCGTCGACCGCATTTTTGCCTCGTCGCACAGCATCATCCACTCTCTGCTGGCGCTGGAGCACGGCGCCGATAAGGACAGCATTCTCTGCTTCCCCATCTTTATGCTCTTCTCGGCCTTCACAGCGGGGTCGACCGTGGCCTATCTCACGCTCAAGGGGCTTGCTCCGCCCGACGTGATCGAATCGGCCTCGAGCATCGTCCGCGACAGTCTGAGGCTCTGCCAGGACGGCTCTGAGTCCTGGCCGCTGGTTCTCCCTTGGCAACGCCACCTCGCCGTCATGACCAAGGTTCTGCGCGAGGTTAACAGCACGCCGCGCGACATGGTTCGTGAATCCCGCGAAGACAGCAAGCCGCTGAACCACCGTGTCTCGCCCTCGATTAAGGACGACGTCATGAGCCAGGCCGACACGAATCCGGACCACATGGACTACGACCAGCCGGCAATCCCACCTGCGCCACACCCTCCTTCGCTCGCTGCTCCCGGCATGGACGAGGGCCGCCACAGCGAGCCCCCGAGTTCTGTCCCGAGAAGGGGGGGCATCGCGACCATCAACGGTGGCGCTGCCTCTGCCGGTGCTACCTCGAGGCAGGTCACAGCTAGCCCGCCCCCGCCGCCGGTCGTACCCAAGGCGGACTCGCCCGGTGCAGTGTCGCCGGCCTCTGTCAGCGGCATCCCACCCGCGCCGCAGCCCGGTCCGGATGTCGACATGACGGCGATGGAGCTCTGCGGCGCCTTCGAACGCCAGTTGCTCGAACTTGATGATTTGGCTGCGTTTATGGGAGGCGGAGTGTGAGTCTCCATCTGTATTCATCCGTGGATCTGATGGATCGACACGGTGCTGCAGTGCGCCTAGTTAGGCCACAAAGTCGTGTCGTCCTCCCTCATTTCCACGGATTCCTCCGCGTCTGTTCATTTACATGTTTGCTTGTTTTCTCGCGACGTAGAATCCTGCGCCAGGCGTTTCCATTGACGCCTGGATGTCTGTATCATATAGCTTCTCTACAAGCGGTTTTGGGAGGGAAAACAATGTGATGGGGTCGGGGAGGGGGGCGATGGTGCGCCACGTGTACCACTAGGTGTTCATTGCTTGCTCTTTTGCTGTTGTTTTGCTAAAACGGGTAATGGGCGGAGGCATCTGTTACGGTAATTGGGATTGTATCACCCATGGAGGGGTCCGTGGACTAAATTTGCTTGGGTCTGGTGTTAACGTTGGGTGGCTGGTATGGTGGGAGTTGTGGGAGGCTGGGCCCTGTCGGTTTGCTTGTATCAAGGACGCTCATGAACAGAGGGCGCGGGTATGGATAGCTCTTACTCTGTAACCGCTTCCGTTGGGTCGGACCGGACCGCGATATCCGACGGAGTAGGCATCATGTCAACATTGCTTGGCCTCTTTTGGGCTCGTTCCCAACGTTTCTCGTCTCGCAAGTACACTGTTTTGGAGTCATGAGTGCCCATGTATTTCGTACATGGCTTACTAACTGACTCTCACTTGTGCTGCTCCAGCCATGATTCGAGGGCCGGCTCGGCCTGTAAATTATTCTTCAAGACATTGCTCATTTTCCACTTTTGACTGCAAGAATGCTCCGCCTGTAGACTACTTGACGCCAAACGCCGCTGCGGCAGCGCATCAATTATTACTAAGCTTGACCCAAACACCACAAACCTCCAGACTTGCATGGTCAAGCTACCTTTGACAAGCTTGCCGTGATCCAACAACTCGCCTTGTTCCTTCAGAGCCTGCGCACGTCTCTAGCCGTCGTCACTCGTGCCCCCGTTGGCCTCGTTCAGCGTCTTTTGCAACGACAGGATCAAGTCCTTGAGCTGTCCCACCTCCTCCCTCAGCTTTCCAACCTCGGCCACGGCCGGGTCGACCTCGAGGTCGCTCTTGGCGGCGTCGACCTTTTTCTTCCAGCCGTCCGACTCAAAGTCGACGTGGGCCAGCATCTGCTCCCACTCCTCGATGGTGTCGTCGTCGGCATCGCCGCGGGCGCGGTTGGCGCGAATGTCGCGGGCCCAGCGCACCTCGAAATAGGCCGACAGGAGCAGGAGGGGCGAGTAGATGGCGCCCATGACCACGTCGTTGGCGCGCTCGTACGTCTCCTTGTCCATCCACCACTCGAACAGCAGGGTCATGACGAAGACCTCGATCAGGTTGAAGGGCGGGATGTAGACGTTCTCGTCCGGGGCGCGGACAAAGGTCATGGTCTTTTGGGCGAACATGGCTAGGTACTCGTCGTTGGCGTTGTCGTAGATGTCCTCGTAGGCCGAGTTGTAGAGGGCGATGAGGATGTTGAGGAGGACGACCTGGGGTTGGGGGGGGGGGTATCATGTCAGTTCAGTCTAGGCCGTGTCAACGCCCAAGGGGTAGGGAAGAACGACGCACCATGACGACAAAGGTGAAGCAGTAGTACAGGATCAGGCCAAACGGCGGCTGGAAGCGCTCGAAGCCGCTAAAGTCGGGGGACTGCATGACGGCGTTGGCCATGGACTGGACGATGAAGTAGATGTCCTCGATGACGCGGTCGTCGGCGTAGTCGAGGCCGACAAAGGCCTGGAGGAAGCCGATGACGATGACGACGAGCAGGGCAAAGAAGATTATGGACTCCTTCATCATGACCTTGAGCACGACCAGCATGGCGCCAAAGAAGCGGTAGCTGTCGAGGTACAGGAGCAGGCGGGCCCAGAACATGGGGGCGCTGACGGCGAGGAAGCTGTAGCTGAGGGTGCTGTAGCGGTGGCGCACGGGGTCGCCCTCGGGGTGGGCCAGGGCCATGCAGCGGAGGACGAAGCTGGTGGTCAGCAGGCCGTACAGGAGCCCGTTGAAGGCGCTCCAGAAGCTGAAGATGTGGTAGCCGGCCTTCCAGAGCTTGGTGAGCTCGTTGCAGATGAAGCCAAAGGTGAAGAGGTAGAGGAGCACCTCGACGGCGTCGAAGACACTGGTCTCGTTGACCGTGTTCATGGCGACGGTAAAGAGGCCGAGGTAGAGGAAGGAGAAGAGCATTTGGGTGGCGTTCTGGTACATGGGGGCGCGCATGCGGTCCGGGTCCAGGTGGGCGACGTACGACGTGTTGTCGCGGTCCTTGTAGTCGACAAAGTTGGCCGGGTCGTTCTCGTCCTGGACCAGCCAGCCGCGCCAAAGGTGGTTGATGCACTTTTGGTAGCCCGAGGAGCCGATGACGCGCAGGGCGTGCAGGTCGACGGCCTTCTCGACCACGTTGACGGGGTGGGTCGGGTGGCCGTCGACCAGGATGGAGTAGCGCTTGAGCAGGACCGAGTGCAGGAGGTACTCGTCGTCATCCTCGGACTCGATGAGGGTCTTGGCGACGACCTCGCAGGCGACGGCGCGGAGCTGGTGCAGCTCGGCGTCCCAGAGCTCGATCTGGGCCTGGTGGCGCCACCAGCGCTTGTTGACGAGGAGGCAGAAGACCACGCAGCCCCCGTGCTCGCTGCCGCCGGCCTCCCTGGCAGCCTTGATGACCTTGGGGGTGATGACCTTGCTGTGCGGGGCCGTGACCTGGTCCGTCTGGAGCTCGCACGGCACGCATTCCTCGATCAGGTGGCGGATGCGCAGAGCCACCTCGGTGACGGCCTTGGCGGGGATGGCCGATTGTAGCGAGTCGTCGCTGTAGCTGGGGAGCACTAGGAGCGCAGTGTCAGAGCAGAGCACAGTATTTGTTTATCAGCAAATTGACCCACGACGTTGTCTCGACTCATCCCACCAGCCGTTGCGGTCATGATGATCGCGGCTGGTATGCCGATCCCATCCGAGGAAACGGCTCCACGCAGACGCATGTCGCGGCATTCTGGTCGCTGCTGTCCTGCACGCGGATGAGGGTTTCTGGCGCGCCGCGGATTGGACAGCGATGATGCAAGGACGAAGACTGCTTGCTGGCCCCGGGGTCCGGATAACTGACTATCTAGCACCGGTACTTCACGCCTCCAAGATGGTTGACGACGAGTTGAGGTGCGCCCGGTAAAAGAAGAAAGGGAAATCGACAAAAAGACAACAACCCCTCGAGTGGATGATCGATGATGGATGCCCTTGCCATGGCGCCAGTTCGCGGCATCTTTCGCCGTGTTGGCGGCCCAGATGGGCCAACCGACAATCGGGTTTCAGCTGCCGTTGGGATCAAATGACGTCGGCTTGGTTTAGTGCGGGAGGATAAGATGTTGTCCTAGCGTGTCGGTGTGAGATGGCAAGCCAAAAGTGATAGCATCTTAGCTTGGCTGGCGATGGGGAAAGCGGTAGGTGGGGCTTGACCGGGATGCGGCAGGGATGTCATGCAGACATGCACCATGCTTGTTCAAGCTGTGGAAGCAGTCGACCTCCATCATCAGCCTTCATCTCTGGTCACGGTGCGGCTTGCCAGTCCAGTTTTCACATTGTATGCGGCTTTGGCCAGAGGTGACTGACTATTCGAGACAGGATTACTTCTAACCAATCACTACGCGCGGTGACTGTCTCGTCATGGCGCTTTCATCAAGGCCATTGGCAGGGAACTTGAGTGAGAAGTGAGGTGGTGTCGGCCGTGATCAGGTTACCCTTTCCCTGCCAAATACTGCAATTCGCATCTTTGAAGTCATCAAAAGCCGTACCATGTCCTGTATCTATCTCCATCTCTCACCCGGAAATGTACATACATCGCGATCGTAACACATGACCTATAAGCATAGATGACGAGCGTATGAAGAGAAAAAAGATGTGAGATTGATGACAACTCCATCCGCTTGACCAGCCCGACCCCCAAAACCCTTGGAGTGTGTTGTGCAAAATGAAACCCCAGAAATACAGATATCCTTGGGATGTGCGGTGTCTCAGAATAAAAATAAAATAAATAAAAAAAGGGAGAGAAAGCAAGACACGCTGTGACTCGGTCATCAGAAATAACTCCTCATGGCGTCCTGGTAGCCCGGCCCGCCCTTGAGGTCGCGCTCAAAGTTGGTCTGCACATCGAGCACCTGCCGGATGTGGCTCATGGAGAGCGGCTCCGCCTTGTTAACAGCCAGGGCCTGCGCCGTGCGCACCGTGTTCTTGATCTGCCGCCCGTTGAGCTCGTGCCGCGCCAGCGCCGTGTAGTCCTCCTCGGTAAACGGCATCAGGTTGATCTTCTCGAGCACCCGCACCCGCTCAATGAAGATCTTGAAGATGGCCTTCTTGGCTCGGTGGTCGAGGTTGTCGTACCGCAGCGCGATGTGGATGCGGGACTGGAACGCGTCGTCGAACGTCTAACAGATAATGGTTAGTCTACACTCCCAGCCTCCTTCGTGGGTTTGGTCAGAACTCACCTCAACCCTGTTCGTCGTCAAAAACAAAATGCCCTGGAAATACTCGAGCTGTCGGAGGAAGATGCTGACGAGGGCGTTGCGGTGAATGTCGTGCATGTTGCGCTTCTCCAAGAAGACATCGGCCTCGTCCAGGAGAAGGATGGCACCCCAGGCGTGGCAGATGTCCAGTATCTTCTGGAGCTCGCTCTCCAGGTACCGCGAGTCTGTGCCCAGCTCACCGGCCGATGCCATGTACAGGGGGCACTTGAGCAGCTCCGAGATGCCTTCGGCTGTCAGGGTCTTGCCGGTGCCGGGAGGCCCATGGAGCACCGCAACCAGACCCTTGCCCTTGCCCTGGATCACGTCGTCGATGCTCTCAGCAGCGTGGTACTTGTGCGATTCGACCAGCGCCTGTTTCAAGACCCTGTTAGCACGGCCACTGCCCCGGAAAAAACAATAGACTGGGAACCTACCTTGACGATATCCTTGGTCTTGGGCTCGAGCACCAGCGAGTCGTAAGCCGTCACATTCCACTGGATCTCCTTGACGCCCGAGACGGTAAACTCGAGCCAGAGCTTCTCGGCAAAGGCGAACCCCAGCACGACCGGGGACGCGATCAAGTACTCCTCGTCGCTGAACTCGGGCACCGCCTTGGCCTTGTTGCCGCCTGCCCCAGGCGACGACGACGACCCCTCGTCTTCGCCGTTCTCGTGCGCCGAGTCCTCGCCCTTGGCCGCCACCTTGTCGAGCGTCTCTTTCGCGCCCTCGTCGTCGTCGTCCATCTTGGGCATACGGATGATCTGCACCTTGCCCTTGCTGCCCTGGATAAGCTTGGTCACAAACTTGACCTTCTCGCCGTCGCTGCTCTCGTCGTCGTCATCGTCCGAGTCGCACCCGCAGCAGCCGGATTCGTCGTCCGAGTCCTCGTCGTCGTCCGAGAGGAGATCGTGGTCCTTGGGCCTCACCAGGGAGATGGGGTAATTGGGGTTGATGCGCCGGTGGATGCTGGGGTCCACCATGATGCGGCCGTTGATGTTGACCTTGACGACGGCCTTCTTCTTCTTGTAGTAGGCCATGCCCTGGTGACTCTTGTAGTGCACCCCGCTGAGCGACACAAACTTTTTGCCGCGCTCAATCAGGTCGCTGCGCAGCTGCGCCTCGTTCTTGTGGTACTTGAGCGGGTAGCACCCCAGGCTGGTAATCTTGCGCGCGCCGCGGAAGTCGCCAATGTCCTCCGACATGCTGCCGAACCCAAACTGCTTGCCGTCGTACTCGAAGTACTTGCCCTCGATGTAGTAGTAGTCGCCCCTCATGAGGCCGTGGTGCTTCTCGGCCACCTCCACCTTGAAGACGCGCGGCTCGTCGTGCGAGCCGTACGTGGTCGTGTACGCGAGCGTGTTGGGCTTCCAGAGCGCCCAGAGCATGTCGAACGTGATGAGGCCGTTCTCCAGCATCGGGTAGAGGCTGTTCTTGACATCGGCATAGTCCTTGTTGACGTACTTGACAAGGACCTTGAGATGCTGGCGCTTGGTCTCGATTCGCTTCTTCTCCTTCTTGCGTTCGCGCCTGTCGCCCTTGGTCGGCTTGGCCTTCTTCAGCTCCTTCAAGTGCTTCCGGAGATCCTCGAGATACCTGTTCACGAGCGTGAGCGAAAGCTACAGACACCAAAAGCGCCACAGCGCTACAGCAGGCCTCTCGGATAAGGGGGAAAAGAGACATACAGGAAGAGCATGTTGGGATCCATCTTGGGCGTGTCATCAACCAAGCTGACGCCCTTGATGTCGCCGATGACATCCTGCAGGCACTCCCGGAGCAGCTTGCTCTTGATGTCGACAATGGTGGCCTTGTACTTGCCCTCCCAGTCAAAGGTACGGCGGACGTGAAAGATGAACTCCTCGTATTTGGCGTCCACGGTCCCCTCGGCCGTGTCCTGGAGCTTGTAGTTGTGAATGCCGTCGTCCCACACCTGATCGACCCGCTTGTAGTCGAGCTTGGTAGCTTTTTGGCGCTTCTTCTTGTCCTTTTTCTGCTGCTTGGGATCCAGCCCGAGAAGGCTGGGGTCGATGCCGCCGAGGTTGAGGTTCGCCCGTCCACCCGAACGGGGCAACCCGCGGCGCGCCCGCGGCGGGTCATGCCGCGTGGTGTTGTAGATGGAAGGGGGGATGGCGTTGTTGAGACCAGTTCCGAATGGGTACGAGCCGCCAGCCTGCTGTTGTTGCTGCTGCTGGAGGAGGAGGAGCTGGAGCTGCTTCGCCAGGTCTGTCTGTGCCCGCTGGCTCGCATCGTCGTCCGAGCCATCATCACTGACGTCGCTGTCGGAAGAATCCAGATCCGAGCCCGAGTCAGAGGAATCCAGCGTCTTGGCGGCCTTCTTCTGCTTCCTTGTGCGCGTCTTCCGTTTGGCCTTCTGCGGATCCTGTCGTTTCTTGGCTGACCGCTTCGTCGGCTTGAAATCCTCCGCCTCCGACTCGCTCTCGTCTGACGACGACGAAGACGAGGACTCATCCGTGTCATCGTCGCTGTCCGAATCCGCCGTCGACTCTGCAGGGGACGCTGCCTTCTTGCCCTTCTTGGCCTTGCGCTTCGACCGTTTCTTGGAGCATTTTTTCTCCTTGGCCGATTTTTGGTTTGCGTCGGGCCTGTCGCTGGTCTTGGCCTCGCCTTCGGTTGGCTTGGGACCGCTCTCGTTTGGCGCCTTGGGATCTTCGCTCTTTGTCGGGGCCGGGGGATTCCCTGCGCGCACGTCGGTCGAGTTCTTGTCCTCAGACTCCATCTCTCTGGCGGGAACAGTAACGTCGCTGGCGATGCGAGCTGCAAGAGGCTAGAGTTTCTCGACACTGCAAACTCAAGACGAAATCACGGGAGGTGAGCTCGGCCGTGGCTTCAATGACTCGGACGGGGTTGCAAGATGCTCAGAAACGCTGTGCGACTGACTCCCTTGGTAGATGGCGACGTGGCCGGCTGAGTGAGGGACGTCGGTCGAGGGGGGCTGCAGTAGCGGCAAGGCCGGGGGAAGCACCCGGTATGAAGCCAGCGAATGGTTGGCGGGAGGCTGTCGGGCTCACAAGATAGTCAGCACAGAGTTGCGGAGGGCGGAAAGCGGTAAGCGGGGAAAGGCGAGAGACAATAAATAGGCTCGAGCGTCAGGGAGAGTGTAGGCCCAGCACAGAGAACAAGTTGAAGTTACAGCATGGAGGTGCGAAAAGAGAGTGCGCTACGCTGGTGCCTTCGGTACACAGATGCTGTGTAAGAGCGGAGGAAAGCGCAACCGGGAAGTGAGTCAAGCTCCCAGAAGAAACATAGAATCAGGACCTACCTGCCTGATGCACTGTCAAAATTAATGCTTACGGTGAAAATGGAAGTCACTCTGCTGACAATTCTGGACCGCGAGGCAGGGTGAGCTGTTGCGCGTGGTCGTGGAGAAGGTCGGTGAGACGTTGACGGCGAGGCAGTCGGGGTCGGCGGGGGCCGGTGCCAAGTCGACAAGGGTATGCTACCCGGGTCCCGGTCTTCAGCTTTGAAGAAGTGGAAGCTGTTGAGTCGGAACCGAAGACCGTGTTGACGCTTCGGGCTTTGCAGGTTGGCCTGATCAACAATTTTTGAGAGATGGTGAGTTGGGAAAAGATGCAGGCGAGCGTCGAGTCAAGAGACCGGGTGCAATAGAGCCAGAGCAGGTTGTCACGAGGATCGGGTCGCCTTGGTGTAACGTGGAGAAAAGGCCTAAGGTTTCCAGGTTGGTTAGCTGAGAGGCACAGCTGGGATGATAAGGCCATTTATTTGGAAAGTCCCATATTGCCCTGCAAGGCGCCTCATGCCAGGGCATGGTTGGGCCTGTCCTCGGAAGGTTTGCTCAAATGCACGAGGTTTGAGCAGACGCCACACAGAGGCCATGCGAACTCCCACTCTTTCCAGCCTTGCCTTCTTTGACTGGCCAGCAGCTTGCATTGACGATGGGCGGCCGGCCGCTTGGGCCCTTGGCTGTGCGCCGCTGTGGAGTGTGGATGTGCAGGACAGGGGTTCCATTGTTAGCGCTTCGGGGCGAGAAACTGGCCGGCGGTTACCAGGTGTGCAACCCACGGCTTTTTAGTCTGGATGTCTGCTAGCTGTGGGCGGGATGAGTTGGTAACTCAAAGCATAGAATAGGGTCAAGGTGTTCTCAAGTCGAGGACAAGGAAGCGCAAAAAGCAGTGGGCAAAGCCGCGTTGTGTCCGGTTTGGCATACGCTTCTCCTGCGACGATAAGGCTGACGGCTCGCAGCATGTCCGAAGTAAAGTTGGACTTTCTAGGATATTCTAGGATAGCCGTCGCTGACCTGAATGTGGGCTTGAGGACAAGAACCAACCCCCGCGCTGAATGCTCCAATCATAGGTGGCCAGCCATGGAATGTACGGAGAACTCGGCGGACCAGGCAGCCAGGAGGCTGAGGCGTGTGGTTCCAGACTGGCCAGAAACTTGGTAACGCATCCGTGGCTGGCGAGATCCGGCCGAAACTCCATTACTAAGGTATCATGATTCGTGCAACTGTCCCGGTTGAGCAGCCCCTCAACACCTGGAGTTTCGGGCTTTTTGACAACACATGGCTGACCATGGAGGACCGCCTCTAGCTGAACTTGCCACGCAAAGACGGGGAGCTGTTGCTCATCCAACGCGGCGCACACGTTTTTTCAACAGCTCTCAGGTGTAGAGCCCAAAACGTGGTTGTTAGTGAGTGTTGGGCATAGCAGAGTCTCAGGCACCCAAGCGACTGCGCCCTTGACTCTTGGATACTTCCATAGGCGTGTGTAACAAAAGCCCAACTTCCTGCCAGCACATAACGGCGGATGCTTGGGTTGATGCGTGGTTCGTGTGCCTGCCAGCTGAGTCAGGTACCATGCAATGGTTCTATGGGCACCCGTTGTTCTTGATGAGGCGATCGATCCCACGGCTCCGCAGGCCTTCCGGCCGCACAAAGCCCAAAATCCTTGATGGCAAGATATGCGGTTGGTCGCCTCGCAAACTCCCCCCAACCCAACCGCATCGGCTTCGGGAGGCTATGCATGATGTTCGATGCTCAGCCGTGCATACAATACAGGTCTCCCGCACTACACCAAGGAGTGAGGGTATAATATCTTGGACGTTGGACGGAATTGCCGGGCATCCATGCTGTGGCACATCGTTTGCGTGTGGCATGTGTTGGCTTTCGTCGCGAAGACAAGGGAGTTGCCGCCCATGAGTGAGATTGACAATATCAGCCCAATTGAGTACGGCAAGTCGATGAGAAGCATTTCTAGGTTTTGCATCAAGACCGGGAGGGTTCAGTTGTTGAAGATTCCATGATGAAAAGAGAATGGAGCCTTTGAAGTCCCAGCGGATTTCCGATCGCAATGGAAGCCTAAGGCGAGAACACAACCCCACTTTTAGTGGGGCTCTCTGTTTCCTGGTCCGTGTTGTATTGTACAATACAATATCTCTCTACTTCGTACTCGGGAACCTGCCGATGCTCTCTCATCCACCCAAAAAGCAGACAAGACTCACAACTGTTTTTCTCCCTCGGCCCAAATTATCAACTGCAAACTCCCAGCTGCCATGGCAGGGAGCAAGAGGAAGGCGTCTGATGAGGCGGACCCCCGGACGCAGCCAACGCGGACCAAGGGCGAACCCAACCCGGGCACCCGTCCAAAGTCCAACCCTGGTTGGCCCCGTCCTCTATCGCCGGGGCGAAACGCCGATGTTTACTTCCGGCAGCTGTACGAATCCGAACCCGACTTCAAGCAGCTCGCAAAACAGGACGCGCGCTTTGCTGCAGTGTGAGCTTCCACTTCCACTCCCTGTCATCCTCTGGTTCGTTCTTTCGACTGGTCTCTTTCACAATGGGTGACTAACACCCCTCTGCAGCCTCCAGGGCAGTGGCCAGCTTGACTTCACCGACCCGGCAGCCACCATGCAGCTGACAAAAACCTTGTTGGAGGTCGACTTCGGCCTGAGACTGGACCTGCCTGACGACAGACTGTGCCCTCCGGTATGCAGTCGCCGGGTCCGCTTACACTCGGCTCGGATCCACACTAACATCTCCCAGGTGCCCAACCGCCACAACTATATTCTCTGGCTGAAGGACCTGATGGACACGACTTCGTACGAGCCGGCCGGCCGGAAACTGTGCGGGCTCGACATCGGCACAGGCGCAAGCTGCATCTACCCCCTTCTCGGAACTGCTCAGCGGCCATGGAGTTTCCTCGCGACTGGTGAGTCCTTGCTTACTCTGGTCGAAACGGACACACACACCCGTTAACAGCTCGCCCCAGACATAGACGAAAAAAGCTTGGAATATGCAAGGACCAACGTGAAACTCAACCAACTAGAAGCCTGGATCCGGCTCCTGAAGCGGAAACCGGACGATCCACTGGTCCCCCTCCTCGACGACGAAGACGACGACAACGTCCACTCCATCGACTTTGTCATGATGAACCCGCCCTTCTACTCCTCAGAGGAGGACATGCTATCCTCGGCCCAAAAGAAGGCGCGGCCGCCCCTGTCGGCCTGCACGGGCGCGCCCGTGGAGATGGTGTGCGAGGGCGGCGAGGTGGCGCACGTCGGCCGGCTGCTGCGCGAGTCGCTGGCGCTGCGGGACCGGGACCGGATCCGGTGGTACACGTCGATGCTGGGCAAGGTCACGAGCCTCGACGCCCTCGTCGAGCAGCTGCGTGGGCACGGCATCGACAACTACGCCGTGACCGAGTTTGTCCAGGGGAACAAGACGCGGCGGTGGGCGCTGGGCTGGAGCTTTGGGCCCATGCGGCCCGCCGAGCATGTGGCTCGCGGCATGAAGGCGGGTTTCTGGAAAAAGGTTCTCCCGCCTGCTGTCTCTACTGAGCTGCTGGTTGTATCGCCTGCCGAGCCGGTTGATCCGGTGATTGGCCGCATCAAGGAGGTTGTCGGCGCGTTGGAGCTGATGTCGTGGACTTGGGAGCCCGAGGCAGCGAGGGGAGTGGGGAGGACGAGAGAGAACGTATGGAGCAGGGCTTGGAGGAGGAAGAAGATGAAACGAGAGCACCAAAGTGAAGGACAGAACGAAGTCGGCACTGAAACTGCAGCATCTGAGTTGGAGGCTTGCCAACTCGGATTCGAGATCGCGGTCGTGGTCCGCAAGTCGGAGACACTTGTCAGCCTGCACTGGCGCGAGGGTCATGATGCACATATCTTTGATAGCCTTGCAGGATTCCTACAAGGGAAGCTTAAAGAGCTATTGAACACGGGTCATTGAAGCCGTAAATGGGCCCATTGCAGCCTCGGTGCTTGCCAGTGGTTGTATTGTTTGGCATGATGGAACGGTACCGTATCGTTACGATGCAGTACACTTCCAGGTAACTTTACCCGTCCCATAATTTCCCAGCACATCAACCTCCAAGTCGGGACTGCCCGGCACATTCTCAGGTTCTCAGCATCCGCGTCTGGCCGACACCACCCAGCGCCATGTCAGACCAACCCTCGCAACCGGCCTCCCGCTTCACGCCGCAGAACCAAACGACGACTTCCCGGCTGTCGACCCACACGGTCGGGCTGGTGGCGCTCTCCGACTTTCGCAAGCGCCGCGCCGAGGTCCTCGAGCAGCAGGAGCGCGAGGCCCGCGAGACGGCGGCAACGGCAGCGCGCACCAGCACCAGCACGTCAACGCCCGATCGCTCTCTGACTGCGACGCCGAACAATAGTAATAATGCGAACAACAACGCGAGCGGGGCCGATACCAGCGAGGGCGAGCGGCTGAAGAGTAGGAGGAAGAAGGAGAGGGTGAAACGCGCTAAGGCGTTGGTTTCGTTTGGGGATGACGAGGAAGAGGATGACGGGGAGGAGGGTGGGGGTGTGGTGTTCAAGAAAGCGAAAGCTGCTGCTGCGAGCCGTGGTGGGCCAGGGATGACGGCGCAACCGGACGATGCCGGCGAGGCTGCGGTGGCCGCTACTACCAGGAGTCCCTCCGGCGACGACGACGACAAGGACCACAAGCCGGCAGCCAAGAAGGTCACCGTCAACGCATCGGTCGGCGTCGTGCCGCGGGCCCTGACAAAGGCCGCTCTCCGGCGCGAGGCCGCCGAGAGGGACGCGCTGCGCAAGGAGTTCCTCCTGCTCCAGGCGGCCGTCAAGGCGACCGAGGTCGCCATCCCCTTTGTGTTTTACGACGGCACAAACATACCCGGCGGTGTCGTGCGTGTCAAGAAGGGCGACTTTGTCTGGCTGTTTCTGGACAAGAGCCGCAAGGTGGGCGCGCAGCTGGGGGTCGGCGCCGACAAGAGCGCCAATGCCCGCCGTGACTGGGCCCGCGTCAGCGTCGACGACTTGATCCTTGTGAGGGGAACCCTGATCATACCGCACGTACGTTTTTCCACTTATATTCATCTGGTGTTCTATTCTATCTTGTATCTAGCTAACCCTCTCTCGTCTAGCATTACGAGTTCTACTTCTTCATCATCAACAAGACCGTCGGCCCCGGCAACAAACGGCTCTTCGACTACAGCGCCGAAGCTCATCCTACCCCTACCCCCGCCACGACCACCACCGCCGCCCCTGGCGCAGCTGGCATCAGTAGCCGCGCACCGGCCCTCTCTGAACTCGAAGGGGCGTCAGACGATCCGACGTTGACCAAGGTGGTGGACCGGCGGTGGTATCAGCGCAACAAGCACATCTACCCGGCCAACGTGTGGCAGGAGTTCGACCCGGAGAAGAACTACTCGAGTGAGATCCGGCGCGATCCGGGAGGCAATGCCTTTTTCTTCTCGCGATGAGGCCCACGGCTTTCTTCGGGCGTCGTTTTGGTTGGTTGATCAAACATGCATGGAAGGCGGGCACCTGCCACAGCAATGGCAGGGCGGTTCATGAGAATTATATCTCTCCTCGAACGGATGGACCTGGGACGACAAAAATTCATGTGAGCATTGGCTGCCAACGGGTGGAAAGGGATTGCTCGTGCTTACATCAGCCAGTAAGCTGCCAGATCCCCCAACCCAGCACGGCGAGCATGAGCCAGCCAGGCCAAAAGATCATCAGCAGCAGGGCGTTGCCGCCGGGCCCGAGGAGAAGCACGAAGAACTCAAACTGGAGCTTCCTGCGGATCCGCCTCGACGTCTTGCTGTCCCAGGCGGTCCACGTGAGCCGCCTGGCCAGGAACAGCGACCGGACGGCGAGGGCCCTCGAGGCGAGCAGGGTGCGCCAGGCGATGCTCTTGCTCGCCCACAGCGAGAGGGCGGCCACCATGGAGGCGGCGAAGTAGGTGCGGACGAAGAGGTGGAAGGCGGCGGAGCCGAGGAGCTGCTGGACCTGGACGGCGCTGGTCACGAGGGGGTAGAGGGTCGAGATGACATCGGAGCGCTGGCTGAGGGAAACGCTCGGGGCGGTTCGGGAGGCGGTTAGGAGGGCCATGGTTGTTGTTGTTGTCGGGTGAGTGGTGGTGGTGGTGGTGCTTCTTGGGGAAGAAGGACTTCCCATCCGGGGTGGTTCGTCTTCCGGGATTTGAACTTGACTTGGTGGGCTCATGGATACGAGCGAGGGGAAGATTTGGGCATCCTTAAGTATTGGAATACCGTGGTGCTTTCGGCGGATCTGAGTTCCCTTCTTCCCTCTTCGAGACGAAACATCATGGATGTTCGGTATCCACCACGGAACGAACTGGAATGTCTTGGCGGGGATTGATACCTGACTGTGACATGCCCCACCGTTTGCGTCAACACCCGATTTGTCGCAGTGGGCTACCGGCCCACCAGGTCACTCCCGGGTCCCTCGTCTCGGTTTTTTGCTAGAGCGGTTCTTGCTTGCGCCCTCTTCTGGATTGTCTCCTCAGATCCCCTCGTCGCCCCCCGTCGATCTTGCCGGCACAGCCTGTTGGTGTTGTGGGCCCTTGAACCCCGCCCAGCAAACTGACCCACGTGGGGTGCATGATTCGCGATGTCGACGGGGAAGGTAGACGCTGGTGGCGTGGTGTAGTGAGTAGTGAGACTTGTTGTGCAGCCCGTTAAACTCTATTGGAATGACACACATGTATGCGGAGGTGTAAGCTGGTTGGGCGCAGATATGCGGCGAGATGGGTGGAGGTGTTCAAGAAAGGCGCGTCGTTTTCTCGACTGAGGGGTTGCCGCCGGACGGGAACGGATACCACGCTGCTGCTCTATTTGAGGAGGAGAAAGGCAGGGTATTGATAGGCGAGAAGCAGGTCTTATCACCAACTGGCATGGCAAGGTAGCGAGTAATCATTTGCTGTGGTTTTGTTGAGAGAGGTTTCATTCCATTTGCCCCTCCATCTGACGCGCGCAAGCCGGATGCGATCGGGGCCGGGTCCGGGTACTCGGTAGCGCCCGGCCATGATGGGCTCTCGCGGCACCACGGCAGGGCACAGCATTACTCCTTCCGGAACTCGGAACGTGCAATCGTGCCTCTGGTGATTGGTTAGGGCAGCCGGTTGCATCCGGACGGCAAGAACGGCAGGAACGGCACGGGTCAGCCGGTGTTCAACTTCCTCTGGTCACCGTTCTGACTTGACTTTGATCTTCTACTCCCATTTACTCTACATCCATGAGCCTTTCTTCCCAAGGTACTACGAAGCAATTCGCCAATTACCTACAGACCGCGAAGCCGACAATCATCCTTTCCTACACATGCAGCTTTCTTCACGTTCACTGCCCCCCGCGGCATCCAACCCCATAATCCTCCGCATTCCATGGTTGTGCACCACGGTGAACCCGCCCGGCAGCCTGTCCACTCCCCCCCCGTCCAAAGCACCATCCCACATGCCCATGGCCATGCCCGCCATGAACCTCCCGAGCGGCTCCGTCGGGGCCCATTTGCTCCTCAGCAGCCCGAGACGCCGTGTCACGGTGTTCATCACCGTGACCACCGCACTCATTAGCCGCCCCACCTCGGGGAGGTGCGGCTTGATCTCGTCGTGGCCTGTGAAGTCGACAAAAGCGGGCCGCACCGTGGTGGCCCGCAGCGCCGACGGGTTGGCCTTTTGCATCTCGGCCAGCGCCAGCTCCGTCTCGCCCTTGATGCGCCCGAAGAAGGGCGTGAAGACGCCCGGCGAGAAGGTCGTGCCGTCGCCCGAGACCAGCACAAAGTGGAAGGGCTGCGACGGCGTCGTCTCGCTCGTCTTGGATGGGACGAGGGTTTGGAAGGCTTTTGCTGCTGCGAGCGGGAACGTCTTTGTGATTGTGATGTAGTCGCTGATGTCCACGGCTCTTGCTGTTAGTACCGAGCTGTGGCTCGACGGATGCTTGGGTAAGGTAAGGGAGGAAAGGTAGGTGTACTGGAAGGACAGAGACTGACGCTTTGTTGACTTGGTTCTGGCTAATTCCTAGTGCCCAGACACAGCCCTGGGCGCCTTGAAGCTTGGCGAGAAGGTCGCTGTCGTAAGTGGTGAAGTCCTTGTGCATGATGACCTCGATACGGTCGTCGGTGAACTTGATGGGGCGTCTGGTGAGAACCGAGATCTTGGTGATGCCCTTGCTTTGGATCATGGCGTCCAGCACCGCGGTGCCCACCAGGCCGGTGCCGCCAGTCAAGATGAGGTGCATCTTGCCGCTTTTGTTGAGTTGAGGGACCGTGCTGTGCTGCTGCTCGACTTGAAGCGGGTGATGCTTTACCGTATCGGTTGGATTTCCTGTCGAATTAACAACACTCGGCGGTCTGGCAAGAGCAGGACAGGTTGGTTTCAGTCTCTTGGACATGCACACGTTCTCATTTCAAAGCTTTGTCGTGACATGATGCCAGCGCCGGCGTTAACAACCATCCGGCGTTAGCACCGCCTAACGCCGCTCTCCTTCAGGTCCAAGTCTGACATGGTGAGACGGACTGCACGCCGCCTGTTGTAAAAGTAGCAAATGCTTCCACCTATTCATTTTGATCAAACAGCTAACTACTCCCGTAGCAATTCGAGAAGTTGGATCCCACTCTAGCCGGCTCGGAGCCCAGCTCCGGTGGTGCACATGGTGTCAGACCACGCTCCGGTCTCGGCTGATGATTCGGATCCGACAGCCCTGGTCATGCCCCGATACCCCCGTGGGCGAGTCACCAGGACGTGCTTGATATGCCAACGGGTTCCGGCAGGGTCCGTTTGGGTTTGTTTATCGTTGGCTTTGGATGATTGGTTCATGAGGATGAGGACATGTAGACGGGCCGATGGGGATATGGCAGGTTTCCACGTTTGCCCTGGGGGGATTCAACACCGGTGACTCCCATATCATGGACAAACCTGGTAGCTATCTCGTACTTTTACTATGTGACTACCCATGGCTTTCGCACAGGCCTGTCTGTGCGTTGTAGCTCGGGTAATAAACACCTGGACCATCAGGATCACTCCCAGGGGACATGACCCGGCTACCCTTTCCCCTTCACCGAACCACGAACCCGACATCAGCTGCTTTACAAGGACAATATCCCAGTGTGCTCATGGCAGAAAGAAGCAAAGAATGTGTTGTCTGTGCCGAGGAGAAGGCTCCCGAGGCCTTTCCCGCCTCTCCGCCGTCCAGGAGTTGCCAACACAACTCACGAACATGCAGCGACTGCATCTCAAGGGCCATTCGCGCCCACATCCAGGCCAGGATTCTGACTGATGCTCTGTGCCCGGAGTGCCCCGGCGTCATGTCGACCCCGACCATCCTGCGGCACACGGACGCCGAGACTCTCCAGCGGTACCATGAACTGTGTCTGCAACGCCTCATGCAGGAGGAGGAGAACTTCGTGTGGGTATGCGTCTGGTACTCCTACTCTTCTGCTACACTCACTTCTACGAATCTCGTTGCTAACCTGCCGTCCCGGCGCGGATGAGTGTGCCGCCGGCTGCGGCAGCGGGCAGATCCACGAGGGCGGCTCCGACCAGCCCATCGTCAAATGCGCCGGATGCGGCAGCAAAACGTGCTTCTCGTGCAAGGTCCCCTGGCACGTCGACGTGACGTGCGCCGAGTGGGCTTCGTTCATGGCCCCTACTTCGGACAAGACGGCGAAAGAGCCCCCCCGCTCAGCGGCCGAGATATTCAACGAGCAGGCCAAGGAGCTGCGGGCCAGCACCGAGATCATCCACAAGACGACCAAGCCGTGTCCCAACTGCAGGTGGAATATTGAGAAGAACGGTGGATGGTCTGTGAACTACTCGACTCCTGACGTATCGATGTCCTCGGCTGACAGTATCGGGTTCGTTCATCATTGATCAGCGGCCATATGACTTGTAAGACCCCCTTTTCTTTCGCCCTTCCTGCAAAACCTACAGCAACTTGCACATCCCCATACTGTCTGCTGGGCCAGAGACGGTTAACGTGGCTCAGGCACCTCCTGCTTGATCGAGTTTTGCTGGGGTTGCCTCCAGGTGTGGGATGGAGGTCGTTGCTGTGGGCTCTGGAGACTGTAGCCATTCCTGTGGGCTCCCTTCCATTTAAAGTCGTCATCTATCTCCAGAACTGGAGTAGAAGGGGTTGCTCAGGCGTGCTGATACCCGACTCACAGGCATCAAGTGTCTGCACCAGTTTTGTTGGTGAGTCTGTCGTCCCTACTTCTCCCAGCCTGGCTTCGGGACTTGATGTAAATAACGGAGAAGGGAAGGGCTGTTTCCAAACATGGTTGATGGATCACTGCTTCCATCATTCCAAGATCGGGGACTGCACTAAGGAGTGTGTGGCTGATCAATGAATTGCCTTTTCAGGGAATGCATGGCGGATTTCGAGATCATCAGGAGCACAGACAACGATTCACACGAGGAGGATTGTCCGTTCCATAGCAGGAATCTGTGAAGAAGCTGAAGTAAGCACAATGTCTATAGGTAGTCACACCAAAATACTCCTGACCTTCCACTAGTAGTACCATGTCTGTCCCCATCTCAACTGCGTGTCATACCGACTGTTGACCCATCAGAGCCCTGACTCTCGCCAAATGAGCGAGTGAAACTCCCCGATTGGCTTCCACCTTAATTCGCTTCTGCGGCTGTCCCTCCTCTTCACCCGCCCTGGCCCCGGCCAAGCCCTTCCGCTTCTTCATCCCACCCCCTGACCCGGGTGCATCATCAAACCTAGCGACCACCCACCCCCTTTCCAACACCACCTTCCTCCTTTCCCCGCCCGGCGCCGGTCCCTCCTCAGCCCGGGTAAGGGCCCCAAACGGAACATAAGCAACATCGCCCCCGATCGCCGCGTGCGGCCCCCGACGCGCCGGTCTAGCTATTGTTGACGGACCCATGTCTTCCACTTCTTCTCCTTCGTGATCGACCACCTGCAGCCACGCCCCCGACCGCAGCGCCCTTGTCTCGTCGTCGCAGCCAGCCTCCCCCCACTTCTTGGCATCGCGCGAGGGCACTTCGATCTTGTACCGGCGGCCGCCCGAGGCTCGGCGCATGGCTAGCTTGAGGCGGACGGCTTGTTCGCATATGGATGAGATTTGTGTCGTGAGCTTTTTGGCTGTGACTGCATTCATACTTGTGGTTTTGTTCATGAAGTTGCGGGAGGAGGAAGAGTAGATGACGGGCGACAGCGCCTCGAGGATCTCCCGGGCTACTCCCTCGCTGTTTCGGGGTATGTCTCGGACAGGGGCGATTGTGTCGATAGTTGTGGCTATCCAGGTTTTGAGGGTGCGGTTGTCGACTGTATGTGATAGACCTGGGTTAGCAAATACTCTGCTGTACTCATAAGTGAATAGGGAAGGTGGGTGGTTATCGAACGTGAAAGAAAGACTTACCTCCCTGTGCCTCCAACTCCTTTTCCAGCGCGCGGAGCTGCGCCTCGGCGGCCGAGATGGCGTGGTGCTGGGTGCACCTTAGAAAGGCCTGGACACCAAAGAGGCGGAGACCAGGCCGGAGAATGCGTCGGAAGAGCAGGTGAAATATCCTGGCTGTGACGCGGAGTCTTCTCTGGCGGGGGCTGGCGCGGTTCCAGGCTGGGGGGTGGAACCAGGTGTCCGTAGTAGTAGTAGTAGCCACAGCGTGGTTCGGCAGAGGGCCGCTTGGGATGGCGAGACTATTTGTGAATTCGACGAGTGGGTCTCTCAGGCTCAAGTAGGCGGCTTTGACGGCTTTGTCTGGGTCCTCGCGTCTCCCGGCTTGGTGGTCCATGTCTTCTTCCTTGCACTGGGCCAGTCGAGCTTCTGAAAGCTCCCTCGTCGCCAGGGCGGCATGCAAGCTCGCGAGCCGTAGGTTCTCTTCTAGTCCCTCGATCTGCATTTTATCCATCTCCCGCTGCTGCTGCAGGACCTGAGTCTCGTGACGACCATCTTCTATTCGCCTCATGTCAGCGTTGCCCAGTGCAGAATCATGTAGCTCAAGGATCTTTTCGATGCCTTGAGTGGACTGCTTGGCCATGGTCTCGGCTGCCTTTTCCAACCGCTGGACGCTGTCCCCAATACTTCGAACCTCGCCTCGAAGAACGCACAAGTCACGGTCCATCATAAACTGGACGAGCTGAGTGGGCACAGTCTGTGGCCCGACTCTTGCCTGGGATAGTATAGACGGCTGCTCCACGGGTCTTGATGGCGTGTGGTAGGGGCGGTGCCCCTGGAGCCCCCACCGGTTGCTTAGAAAGCCATGACGTGTTGGGCCTCGAAGGCCTGATTGAGGTTGGCGATAATAGGGGCTCAGCTTGATGACTTGATTCTGTCCCTCCATCGAGTGCTGAAAGGATTATGGCTCTGGTGGGAGTATCCTCTGAGATGCGAGATTCAGCTTTGAAGTCTTAGTTATTGAGCTGGGGGACAAAGAACGGTGACTCAACGTGAAGTTCCTTAGCTTTGTGCTCTCAATGGCCTCCCCTGTCTCAAACTGGCAACTGGTAGTAATCAGCTGGAACAAAGAGACATGTCTCCTCCAGACTTGGCGTGCACATTGTTTGATTTGGAAAGACTCACCCACTCACTTGAGACAAGCATCAGCATGACAAAGAGCAAGCAACCTCTTTGTTCGCACGCCATGGTCCAGGTTATGTGCACTTGATATCTGAAGCTGACCAGGGCAGGGTTGGAAGCTGTGTCACGAAGAGTCTATCGTGTGGCCTGCTCAGGATGCAGCGTCTCAAATCCTGTGATGGGATGCGGTAACCAACCAGCTAGGTACCTCCTTACCTTGATTACCTATTTGACTACACGGAGTACGTTATGTGCCAAGGATGCCGTCACAAGAGTCAGTCTTTTCTTGAGCCTCGCGCTCTCCTCACTCCGCTCTTGTAAGATTGGCAAAAGCCTCCCAACGTCCACTCTGTTTTCCAATCCATGTGGCCTGTAATCCTCGTCTACTGATCAGACCTTGGCCTTGAACATCCGAGACCTGAGGCCTCCAAGGTGGTGGTGACGGTATTCATTCGGGTAAAAAAGGTACCTACAAGCCGGCGCCGTCGGCCTTGGCCTGCTCATCGGCTGTGAGTTGCGAGCACTTCAACATGGTCCGGAGGGGTTTCAAACGTACCGTGGCATTCAGGTATGCTTGCTTCTCCTCCTCGTACCGCTTCAGGGCGGCGGCAGCCTTGGCCTCATACGGAGCCCGCTGCTTGTCGCTCAGAGCCTTCCACCGCTCGCCCAGAATCCGGCCGATCTGGCCGAACGAACAACCCGGATTGTCCTCGCGCACATTTTCGCGCTGGTCGTTGGCAAATAACATATAGGCAGAGAGGGGCCTTTTGGGTTCGGCAGGCCCCGGGTTTTCATTGGGGGTGGTCCCTTCATCATCGCTAACTTGAAGACTGTCGTCGTCAGAGGAGCCGAGACCGTTGCTTTGCTTGAAGTCGGCGGGTACGACAATCGAGTCTTTGAAGTCAACAGGTTAGTATGAGAGGGCTGTACCATAGGGAAGCAACTACATCAGGATTCATCACCTCCGCTCAGCCTCAGTCCGACAAATCGCTTGCACGTCTCGAGGCCGTTTCGCAGAACCTCGAGCTGTTTCGTGAGCTGGTCACGCCGAGCTCGAATTTCTTCGGGCTCTCCGGCGATTCGGGCGATCTGGTCCGGCGGCATCTCAAAGACCGAGATGGGAGACAGGATGTTTTTCAGCGCCGACACCAGCTTGGCCTCGATCACCTCGACGGATACGTCGTCGATGAAACGTTTCAGTGCCACCTGGAACAGATGAGATGTCAGTAAGGGGTGGAAACGGCTCCCACTCACAGCAGTGCCAGAGAAAAGAGATGAGGGGAGATTCAGGCTGTTAATTGGTTACGGACTTGGTAGTAAGCGTTCAGACAATCTAAGGCGTCGCTGGCGGCAGCTCGCTTCACGTCGGGCTCGGCACTCGCAGCCAGGTCATTGGCGAGGCTCTGGATGTTGTAGACACCGTTCAGCTTGATGTCGTTGAGGAGCGTGTCGACCCTAAAGAATCTCCTCAAGATGCGCTCGGGTTCCCTCTGCCTCCTCTCGCGGCGGAGCTGCTCGAGCGTCTCGGCAAAGAGCTGGTTGTACGTGATGGGGTGGCCGAACTGGTGGGGGCTGAGAAGCTCCGTGGTCTTGTCGCGCATGCTCTGGAATATGGCCCGCATGGCTGGCTCGACGACCTCGTGCTGGAGAGCCCGGGCGGTCGAGGCGTCTGCCGTCGTCTCGACCACGGCGCTGATGAACTGTGAGGCGGCATGCCACACCTTCTCCACGTGCCGTCGGGCGATGGTCGCCCAGGGCTGCGCCTGCTCGAGGAACAGGTCGCTGACGATCATGGGGTTGAAGGTGCCCGGCAACTCGCGGCCCCTGGTCTTGGTCATCAGCTCTTCGATGTGGGTGATGAATTCTTCCCTGCTGGTTGCGATGGCCTTGGGAGAGTCGACCGAGCCGAGGCCACCTGCCGATGCCTCGCCGGCGACTTGGCGGTAGTGGCCTTGCAGCGAGATTTCCCTGGCAAACAACTCGTTGAGGTTCTGGATCATGGCCCTGAGACGTTGCTGATAGCCGACCTCGGTCTTGGCGTCGACGAAGAAGGGGGTGCGGCCCGGGTTGGTGTAGTGGCCGACCACGGACGCGGTGACCAGTGCCTGGAATTCCTGGCTCACTTGCAGCAGGTAGTGCTGCTGATCGCGGGTGTTGGCTCGGGGATCTCCGAGGCCCCCCAGCTCAAGCTCGCACGCGCCGGCCTTGCGGCGCATCTCGGCCATTAGCCCCGGGAGCTCGGCAGCGATCTGGGCCAGGAGGACCTTGTTCAGACGGGGACGTAGCTTCTGGATTCCGAGGGACGAGGGTGGCAGATAGGCCCACGCACCGGAACTGAAAAAGGCAGCTTCTTCGGCATCCCGCTCGGCGAGGGACGCGGAGCCCTTTTCCGAGTCCATGTTCTTCAGGACGTGCCAGCCAAGGCGGAAGGCGACCTGCAGGTTCCTGGCAAGAGATACGTACAGGGTTTCGCTCTCGCCCCCGGGGATCAAGGTGTCGGGCTTTGTGATGATGCCCAGGGTCCGGTTTCCCGTCTTGTCGGCCTCGCGAGCCAGCTTCAGGACGATCTGGTTGGCAAAGTCGTTCTTGGCCGAGACGACGGCGAGGATGATGCACCTCGACTCCCTCATGTAGGATTGGATGAGGCCCTTGATCAATTCCACGTCGGCGCTCGACTGGTGCTTGGTCTCAGCGTGGATGAGGCCCGGCAGGTCGACGATGGTGAGGTGAGGGCGGTCTGGCCCCGTGACCTCGACGCGGAGGATGTCCTGGGCGAAGGCCCTTCCGTGGGGCGTGATGCCCATGGCAAATTTGGCGCTCTCAATGAGCTTGGGAAGGTCGTCGAACCCGGCCAGCTCCTCGTGGAAACTCCGCAGCGACATCTGCTCGGATTCCGGGCGCGATTCATGCGGGATGATGGAGACGCGCGAGCTGAAGTGGGCCGTCCTGCGCAGGATGAGCTCGGTGGGGAAGCGGGTGCACAGGTTGCTCTTGATGGGAAAGGAAACGCCCGAGACGGCTTCCAGGACCGAGCTCTTGCCCGACGACTGGTCGCCGCAGACGATGATCTGCGGCAGAGAGACATAGTTGTTGATTCCCTGCAGCCGCAGGTGATCGATCGAATCCAACAGCGCGAGTTGGTCTTGAGAGCAGAGCCGGCTCAGAGCCTCATTGGTAAAAGCGACCATGTTGGTAGTCGTGGAGGGTGATGTTTGGGACCAAGACGCGACGGTCTGGAAGGTTGGAACTGGGTGTTGCGAGGAAAACAACCGACTTCCGGGTTTCAGGTTCCAGGTTCCAGGCCCCAGGCTCCAGGCGCCAGCCCGCTGCAGGGTTCCACCGCGATCCCGCTAAAAAAAACCCGCAGAGCTAGAGGTACAGTGGGGTCCTCACTCACAGCTCTTTCAAGGTACGGAGGTAAAGATATAGTGCCATTTTATTGTGTCTTTGACTGCCTTCCCGTAGTGACAATGAGATATGAGGGGGCATCAGATGATGTAGCTGAAGAGATTGCCGGCGGGAGTTGTTGTTGCCAGTCAATTGTGTTGATGGCGACGGCGCCGTTTCTATGGCGATCTCGTCTGATGCAGGGGGTTTGTAAGGGCCGAAGTTGAAGTGGAGGTGGTGACTGGCGTCTTTTGCCTGTGTTTCGGGGGCCATGGTATCGGGTGGAGGGAAGCCAACGGGGCGGCCCTGCGAGCAGTCCCCGACCAGCGGTCCTCGGGAGACAGGGGAAATCCGACAGAGTCTTCTCCTAGCAAAGAAGTTCCAATGGGCTTCAGCGGGCTGTGGACATTGAATGAGAGGCAACTTGAAATCTTGTCTATTGAACTCCCAATCCGGCTGCTGACTTAGGTCGCCGATGGACCCCTTCTCACTCTCTCCGAATCCTGAAGTTGACATGCTCAACGTCTTGACAGGCCCGGTTGCTCCGTCTCTAGGAGACTGGCCACGGCAAAGTGGCCTTGTTCCTTTGCCAACTCAAATGCGCGGTTGAAGCCTGTCCCGAGAGCGACGTCACCCTTGGCTCCCGCATTCAGCAACAGCTTGACCATATCCAAGCGCCCATGTTCAGCGGCCCCTTCAATGGCGGTTCGGCCCTCGATCAAGGCCGGCCAAACGTTGACGTCCGCTTTGCGGTCTATGAGCAACTGGGCAAGCTTGAGATTGCCGGCTATGGCAGCACCTTGCAGTGCCGTGATTCCGCCCTCGGGCGCAGGGTCCGCATGGACATCTGCGCCCCGCTCGAGGAGCATATGGATGATAGTCGTCTTCGTGGGCCCGGGTTGCAGTGAGGCGGCGGCTTGGAGGGCGGTTCGCCCAAATCGAGAGCCCGGGGCCTCGTTGACGTCTGCTTTGTGCTCCAAAAGCATCCTGAGCGCCTCCAAGTCCCCGAGAAAGGCTGCCAGCTGAGTTGGTGTGCGTGGCTTACACAAAGGCTCCTCACCATCGTCGTCATAAACCTCAGCGTGAATCTGGCTCCACATGTAGTTGATAATGGCGCCATGGTGCGGCTCGAGGAAGCGGTGAAGGACTTTGTGCCATCTGTTCTCAATGACTCCATGAATCGCCGAGCTTGGTTTCCCGTCAGGTCGGTTGACTGTGGCTCCCGCATCAAGCAGCACATAGCGAAAGTCCTCATCGCTTCTGCCGAGACAATCATTGTGACAGAAAGCCTCCAGGGCCGTGACGCCGTTTAGCAGCGCGGGAGCAGCAGAGGCCACAGCGCCATGGCGAAGCAATATCTCCCCAATTTCGCGGAAACCCTCGCCTTCCAGGGCTGCTTGTAAGGCCGTCCGCCCGCCGTTTGGATTCGCTGGCGCGTTGATGTGTGCGCCCTTATGGATCAGAAATAGAACCATACTATCATCATCGTCTCCTGCCGCGGCAGCCGCTTGGAGGGGTTTCAGTCGTGGCCCAGGTGTGTTGATGTCAACTCCAGCCCGTATGAGCGCAGCTGCTGATACGAGATAGCCACACGCGGCTGCGCTCGCTAAGGCTTTGATGCCCTGCTCCATGTCAATCTGGGACGTAGCGAGAGCCTTTTCAAACAACTCGTCTCTTACTCCTCCGCAGGCATGTGCGCTCAGGATTCCGGGCTGCTGAATATCTGCGTCGCACTGAAGAAGTAGTTCAACAAACGCAGGCCGCTCGGGTATTGCTCCCAGAGCTGTTGCGAGGGCGTTTCTTGAGAGTTGGGCCATTTGGATTGACGCCGTGCTGAAGCAATGTGATGGCAGCCGTGAGGTGGTCGTGTCGTATTGATCCCGCCAGGGCCCGCTCGAGTTGGTGTGCCGTCACCGTTCTTAGATGCTCGGCAATATAAGCTGCCAGAGCACGAACGCCGTGATTTGCGGCGTCGACCAGATTCCCCAGCGAGTACCCTTCGGTCCCAGGCTCCAACCTTTCCTTCAGAGGTTGACACATGGGTCTGGAGCGAAGAGCCGCCCATTCCATGATAGGCTGGCAGTTGATCGACGATGAAATATTGGCACCATGATCCAGGAGAAGCTCAACCGCTTCTGCGTTTCCCAGATAGACTGCATATCCGAATGGACTGGCAGATGGTCGATTGGAGGATCGGTGGTCGGCGTGGTAGGTAACCATGTTGAAATCCGCGCCCGCGTTCAGAAGAAATTTGATTGTTTCGATGTCCTTTGCCCCGACCGCGGTGTAGAGCGCACTCCCATGCTCCACGTGAGCGTTTGCAGAGACCCAATTGTCCAGGAGAAATTGTGCCAAGTCAAACTGTCGCTTGACGACGAAGTGATAGAGAAGTTTCCCGTGTGCGCCATACCAGCTCACATGGGACAGCACCCTTCGAGTGAGAGGAGTGTCTCCAATGGAGGTTATGTCGAACAGCATCCTGTCGAGTTTCACACCGCAGTTGAGGAGAGTATGTAGCATTGGGACGCTCTTGATTCTGATGGCCGATTCGAGAAGAGCCTTGGCGAAGGCGTGGACCGAGGGACTCTGAAATTCCATGAACCGCATCAAAGCCGTTTGATGACTGTGTTCAATGATCCACCGCAGAAAAGTGTCCATATCATCGTTGTCCAGGCTGTTGTTGGATGCAAAGAAGGCGGCCAGGGCAAAGAGCGACGGTAGGGTAGCGGCAGCCAGCAACGAAGGATCCGACATCCGTTCGATCTGTTTGGAAAGGTCCCCCTCGTATCTTTCAGGAACCAGGTGCTGGAGGAGAGGTGTGACCTCGGAAGCGCTGAGTGCAAATTCAGGCTCCGTCATGGACCGACAGAGCGCGCTCTGTACCATGATTTTAAACCCAGAGGACATGATGGCAGGCGATGGGCTGAGAGTGAAGGGGGAAAGATAATTTGTGTATCATTACAGTTAGTGGGATGAAGTGTCGTTTTAGCGTGGTCAAGTGCATCGTACCAAGTTGCTCAATTCTCGCGAAAAGGCGAAAAACAGGCAGATTTCTCATGAGCCCACTCCCGAGCTGGGTGCCAGACAGGTTGCAGTCGACCAACTGGGGCAAAGATGAGTGGCCTGCTCTGACTGAAGCCGTCGGGGAGGAGTGCGGGGGGATGCTGAACGGCGGAAGGTCGGTTGTGCGCTCGTCAAAGGTGCTTACTGTTCCTTGAGGTTCAAGTTAACTAGGCCATGATTGCGCCCCCGAGTCTTCGCCTCGCACATACCGTCACTGATCCCATGACAAGTCCATCTGTGACTGGACTCGACCGTTTCAGGCCAGGCAAAGGATCCTTGAGCTGATCCGCTGAGGATACCCCCACGCCCTCAAACACCTGAGCCACGACCTGAACAGGTTCATGGTCATCGGGCGCACACATGAACGATGGGAAACCAAGACTTGTCCCAGTGTGCCCGACTGGTGGGCTGGACCTTGCCAGAGCAACACTGAGCTCAGCTCGAATCTCGCTCCGAATATCTGGGGAACTTGGGGCAGCGCCCTCGAAGCCCACGATCGCTGGCGGAGGACTTCGCAACGAGATCCGGCCTATGATGAGCCACCTCGGAGCCCGCTTCGTGACTTGTGCCTCTGGTTCCTTCTTCCGAATGCGAGAGATCCCGCGACTTACGTGCCCCGTCTGCAGCGGCTCGTTACCGAGAAAAACCACGGGCTGCTTGCCCAGAGCGGCGCGACGCTGTTGTTCACCGGCAATGTACATTCACTCATCTTCCGTCACGTTCTTGAGGCGTGGCAGGCGGTATTTGTACTGTCTTTCGCTGTGGCAATCTGTTAGACTTGCTTAATAAGGTACACCGAGTCGCTCTCATGATATAAGAAGGGCTTGTTAATTACGTTGCGTGGACTCCACGTTTGGTGCGCATGTGTTCCATGACCTTGGGCAGGGATTGCTTCTGCGTCACATAGAGGTCGAGGATTTCCTCCCCATGGGTGTCCCAATCGAGAGCTGTCCCCTCTGTTGCCACGATAACTGATTGATGAGTGTCGGTAACTTACTCGTTTTTCGCGTCTCGGATTATCGGAGCATTCGCTGAAGGCTGAGGAACAAGGGACCAGGAATAAAGTCTTTCGGGGTTTCCAGGTTGGCTGGACCTAAGGCATCCTCCATCTGGATGCTTTGTCTTGCGGTCAGCCCGCAGGGGCAGCCGCCTTGTGCTTGCCCGTTGTTGTGGGCTGAGCAGTGTCCTTGCCCAGTTCGTGTTAGCGCGTGCTAGAAAAGGAGGGTACTACCTAATTAGGTACTGTGGTAGTTCCCTGATGCCCTGGAAGGTACTTGCTTAGCCAGGTGTCGAGGCGAAAGATGAATCGGCCAGATCCAACAAAAGGGACACAGGCACTGCAGCTCATTGTCGGACAGCAGACTGGAGCCAAGGCGCTTTACTAGCCGTGCAATAATTTTTGTGGTTCTCTTGAATTTCGCAAGTAAATCGGATGTACCTGAGGTACTGACAAGTGAGCTCCGAAACAAACCGTTATCACTGGCGGCAGGGAGATGTACTTTTGTGGCGTAACTGGATGTGCAGGTACTTGTACTTTTGAAAGCTGGACTTTTGTTGATTGTGCTTCCATCCCGTCACTCAGCCTGTATGATTGTGTACTTCTGGAAGCTGAAGTTTGGGGGATTGCACAGTGCTCCTATCAACCTCCATGATTGGAACACGCACGCACTCTGAGCACTTGGCATGCAGAACCGTAAATCTCCAACGGTCTCCTAGTTGGTTGGATGCCCATGGTGCGCGGTCTGTTGCCGAATTTAGGTAGTTACCTACCTGAGGTATCCGTACCTACCCAGCGGTTCCAACCGCAGCCCGGGTTCTGTCAACGACGATCCGTTACCGCTCCCGGTCAGTGTTGACGGCTGAGAACTTGGGCTTTAAATCGATACCTCAAGCACGCGCTCGAAAGACGGCATAAGAAGGATAAAATGTATAATAGAAGACGCATCATGATCCTATCTTGGCAATATCAGCTCAGCATGGCACTTCAGAAGTACCCTGGTTCCGTTCAGTTGTGCCCCGAGCCTAAGTGCTTCCAACTGAGGTGGAGTTGCGTGTCCCTCGTCGACTGGGTTCATGACGAAAGTACAACGGCCGCCATAACCCCCCATTTCAAAAGGACAACCATTATCAAACGAATGCTCGGCAACCCCAGGCCACTTGGACTCTCAACTCTTGTGTATAAAGTTCGGCTCGACCTTCCCAAGTGTGCCCGTCAAGAAAGCTCTGCCATGCCTCCTTCGCTCCAATCCATAAGCACTCCCGGCCCTTCAACCCTTGCGTTCAAACAGCACTGCTTTACTACCTGAGGCCAACTCATCAGTATGTCCGCCAATGCACCCCAGTCCATCTCCTCGACGAAGGTGGAAGCCCCCGAGTCTTCCACCGGAAACATGGTTGGGTGCGTTCTGTGCCCAGTTCCCATTCAGTCCTTCTCACTCTCCTCCCTCTTTTACACAGACCATAGTACTGACAGGCCATTGGGTACCGGATAGCTCAGTCCCGTCACGCCAGAGACCTCAAGTCCCCCTTGGCTCTACTCATACCACTTCGATGCTGTCGATGTGGCTATACGGCACCAAGGGCGTGACTGTCAACGAGAGACTGCAGCAGTACTCTCTTGAGCAGGACGATACCGCAACCAACACTGGTGGCAGATGAGGACTGGGGGTTGGGACGGGAGGAACAAGTGCTTGGATGTGCTGCATACCGCTGAGCCTTTTCAGTTGAGACGGATCATGGATGTCGTTGGAGTGTTGTTCGCTTGTAACACAGCCCCTGCAACAGGAGAACAATGATAGGACATGGGGATGATGCTCCTCCTTCTCCATTCTTCTCCGTCAGCTACTGGTACCTAGTTAGGTGATTAGATCGCTAACATACCTGTCTTGACGGCTTCACTACCGCACATCACTCAAGGTATATGGTTTGACGAGTGGTCGCCTTCTTTTTGACATCGTGTGTGACTGTCGTCTGGTTGGGTTGGCCGTCTAGCTGGCTCGGCCAGATGATGTTGTGTTCGAGAAGCAAGTCGATGACTTTGTCCAGCCACGCACTTGAACTGGGACCTTGGTCAACTGAATTGAGGCCAACGAAGAAGCCGCCCACCCTTTCGTACGACGTGGTCTTTTCCATGTGTCCTGCTTCCCGCAGCATCAAGCCTGTTATAGAGCCCCTCTGACGCTTGATAGCAATTGGTAGCAACAAACTGGCTGTCCCGGCCGCCGAGGACTCGGAGTCCACGGCGGAGTCCAACGATAGATTGACGACTATCGGATATACGGTAGCTTCGCAAGCGGTGAGTCTCCAGCAGAGACCTGTGATTTCAAGCACGCTCTTCGACTGCGCCGCCGGTCCAAGAAAAGGGTCGCCGGAGTTGGGGACAAGAGTATGGTCGGCAACGTGGGCGACCAGCTCCATCTCGTTCTTCCCACCGGAGAGTATTTCGACAGGCCCGTTCAGCGAAGCCCAGGACCATGATGGCGCCGTTACGCCGTCGGTAATAGGTGACAGCTTCGTGGTCGTCTTGGGGAAGAGAGCGAACCACAACAGTTGGCGTTCAAGGAATAAGCTCCATAGCCCTGCAAGATACTTCACTTCCTTATCGGTCTCAGAGCTGAGAACCTGGTGCAGCTCGCGAGCCAGGGCCGAGAGGGCAACGAACTTGTCGGTCAGGAATGTGAGTCTTGCACCCGTGTAGCGGCGCACGGCTGTCTCGTTCCATGCCAGCACGATGTTGTAGAGTTGATCCTGCGATAGCCCAGCAGTGGTTCCGCCGTCGTGGTTAAGGGGGTTACGTAGATAGGAGTAAAGGGAGGCCGAATCGAAGGCTGCGCCGGCTTCCGATGCGAGCAGTTCCCTGCATTCCCAGAAAATCATCTTCCGCCCAAAATGGAGGATCCGCCGTGACAATAGACGCTCTTGGAGCACCCAGGCACGCTGATGGACCGGAGCATCGTCGATCTCCCAACCAAGCTCACGGGGGCCCAGGCACGGTTTGTACACCCACAGCGCTCTATCTCGACCCTGCCACCTGCTTTCAACGACGACGGGGCGGAGGAAGGTCGGTTCTCGTCCGTGAAAACAGCCCCCGCGACTATCGGTAGCTTCGAGTGCCGCGATATTGCAATAGCTGTACCGGTAGACATCGGCCATTCGGGTGCATTCATGCTCCCAGTCTTCCTTGTCGCCCTGGATGATGCAGAGGGAGTCGATCCAGATATACTCGATGCCGAGAAACTGGGTAATATCCATGACGTCGGTGAATGATTTTGGCAGGTCCTGATATCGTATTCCATCGTAGAACTGCCGTCGGGTTTCGCTCGTCAGCTTAGGGGGGTGGACTTCACCCCAGCAGTGACTCAGGGTCGTGTATCGGAGCGGCGGCGAGCCGGGTCCGAGTAGCAGCTCTTCCGACGTCTCGATCAGACGCGGCACTTCGCCCGGCTTGCCTAGGAAAATGAGCCTGGTCGGTAACCTCGCTGCTGTCGTCGGCGGCGTGGTCCAGCATTTCTCGTGGCGAGGCTCACACTTCTCGAGCATCTGCTTCGCCCACTGCATTGACACGTCGGATGAGGTTGATACGCATTCATCCTGCGGTCGCAAGGGCGGCACCATGAGAGCTTCGGTTTCTGGCCCGTCTGTTGTTGTACCAACATCCGTTGTCACGCCCAAGTCAGAAATAGTTCGGCTTCACCCTGGAAGTGGTCGACCTCGCCAATACGTACCGAGAGCTGTAGAATAGAAGCGGCAGGCCGTAGCCGCGCCATCGCCCCGTATCATGACGTCCACAGAAGGTCGATCACAACCCGAGGACTCGGAAAGGCCTACCATGAAGCGAATTGGGTTTCGTGCCTCGGCCGATGAGGAGGAAGCTTCGTCTGCCGCTAGCCACCTGTCCTGGTCCCTCCGCGGCAGTTGACTCCAAACGGCTGCGCAGAGAAGGCACCGAGTTTGTGCACACTCTTGCAGGGCGAGTGCGCCTCCGTGAGCTCGATGCGACCGAATCCACGACCGCTCGCGCCAATACTTCTCAGTCTCGTCTGCCTCAGGCTCTGGCTCAACGGTCCCCTCGAACAAGGACTGGCAGGGCAGGCAAAATGCGTCATTCATCTTCGGGTCGCAACAGACGAATGAGTTGTCGACGGACGCGCCTTGTTTGTCGCCGCGCGAATCGGACAATCGGAGCTATGCGGATCTCTAGGCTGCTTCGTAAATAGCAGGGCTTGGAGCGTCGGAGCAAAAAAGGTTTGTTCAATAGGAGCAACTGTTGTGATTGAATGATGGCCCGAAAACCCAACTAAATGCCCGCAAGCTCAACAGACTGATTGAAGGTGAAGATCGACCTGGAAAACAAGACCGGGAGGAGAGGGGAAAGTTCCTCGGGCTCAGCTGGCCCCAGTTTTCAATCCGTTTGCACTCCCGGCGTGCCTTTCCAACCAGGTGTGAGGAGCAGGAGTAATGAAAAGTCAGTCCGGTTTCCTCTCACGACACAACCGACACAAACCCGTGACTTCTGGACTCTCTAAACGGCGCCTTCCATATCGTTCCGGTTAACCGGCCAATGGGGGTGACAGGAGTGGGTGACACTGGGCGAGGCACAGCAGCGGGTTGCATGCGAATACGGAGACCTACAATCAAGTAAGACTATTTGCCACAGGTAACGTTAGGGCCTGATTTCAGCAATGAGGGTCCTTACAGCTTCCAGGTTGAACGCCAGAACGGTTGAAGTGGAAGATACTGCAGAAACTGCCCGGACTAGAAAAACTGGAGAGAAAACTCGACTAGGATCCACATCGCCGTGGCCAATCATTGGCATTCACTTTTTCTCTTCTTTCTAACGTGCTTTATATGCGAGTGTGCAATATAAGCGAGTGTGCAACACTAACAAATTTCAGTGGGGCTACGCGCAGAAATTCGCTAAAAGATTGGTAAGGCACGTATCACGGGAGTGATAGGCAGCTCAACCTTGCGGGTGGTACTGCAATGCAATAGTTGCGCGAGGTACAGATTACCTACACAGTAGAACTCTGGCTGCGCAGGCTGGGGGAAGACCCTGCAGGGCAGGGCTTGCGCACAGACCATGCGGCCACATGTGGGTCCCACCAGTGGGTGGGAGCCACGGTCTGGGCTCAGACTATCTGCTGCTCACTAACCAAGTCACAGGACTATCCCGTGACAGCACGCTAACAATTTTATACCAATTCTTACAACTGCAGGTCCGCCAAAATATGTTGACGTGGTCCACATACGAACGCTCCACACGGACGAACGCTCCACAGAATCGCACCTTCATGACAAAATCCATATCAATTCCACCAAAACAACTCAAAACAAATGAAACTACTCGGAGTCGTCTTCCTTAGACGTTTCCGAAACTATCTGACAAGTGCGCGCATTGTGACCAGGCTCGCCGCAGTTGCCACAACGCCGCGCGCGCGTCTCAGCCCTCGGCTTCCGACCACTACCCGCTGCGTTTCCTCCTTGATCTGTACCTCAACCTCTCTACGACCATGTATATCCTGTGCATCCTGTACACTAAGCAATCCTCCTTGCCGTAGCCGTTGCTTTTTAGTCCTCCGGCGCTTGCTCAGTGCTTCATTCGCCGCCCGTAAGTCCAGGATCTCCGCTTGCATCAACGTCATCTTGTGCATGATCGTCGACGTCCCTTTCGCAAGAACATCAACAGCTCTTAGAATCTCTGTTGGAGAGCTATTTTGATGCTAGACAATCCGGGTCTCGATGAGAGTGATCTGCGAAGAGGCTTCGATTGGGTTGCTCGGCGTCTTGGAAACCCAGGCGTGGGCACTGCTAGGCCGCGAGTTCGAGGGTGTTGGCGTCTTCAGACGGATGTCGAGCTGGGAGATCACCTTCTCGGGATCGAAAGGAACAAGTCCAGCACCTCGAAAACCTCCTTGAATGTGTTCGGGGGTTAGGGCGGCCTGGAAAGCGGTATAAAACGCGGGAAAGAAGTCCTTCTTGGTGATATGGGTTATTCTTGCCCGCATCATCCCCTCGATCTGCTTGCCGTATGCCGTCTTAAGCGGGCTGAAACACCCAACATCGAGCGGCTGGAGAATGTGAGACGAATGGGGAGGCATACAGAGTGTGATGATGTTGTTCTCCTTGCAGTAGAGCTCGAAGTCGGTCGAGTAGTGGCTGTCGTGGCCGTCGAGGACGAGGAGGCGATGAATTCCGGTTGTTCGAGCTTTGGTGTGCTTGTCGAAGTGCTGAATCCATTTCAAGCCTCTCTCCTTGTTTGTCCAACCGTTCTTGGATGTCGCGATGACCCAGTCCTTCGGCAGTGGGCTGTTCTCGTACCAAGAGGAGAGGTGATACTTGCCCTTGTCGATGATGAACGGCGGGATCGCCCAGCCAGTAGCATTGACGGCGGTGGTCGCTGTTGCCCACTCGCGATTGCCAGGCTGCTTTGACTTTGCCCTACCACGCCATTCAGAGCTTGTAACAACCATTGCGGTTGAGATAACGCCCGTCTGAAACCCAGTCTCGTCAATGTTGTAGATATCCGCCTCCTGGATGCCGTACTTCGCGATTGTGTTCCGTACAAGCGCAAACCAGCCGCGAATGATTTCTGGATCTTCGCATTGGGCTCTCTGGTAGTCGTATTTCCGATTAAAACGCATGGTGAGCTCTGGGTGCCGTTTGACGAAGGTTGAAGCCCAATTGACTCCGACGCGTCCCGTGTCGCGTTCAGCAAGCAGTCGATTGGCCATATCTTCCACACCAGACAGGCGGGGAGGAAACCCCTTGGCATCCAGGTCGAGGATATACTGAACACTGACCGATTTCTCTAAATCGGTCAATTTGCGCAAGTTGGCTGGAATGTCGCGTCGTGATTCTTTCCCGCGTCTCCGGCGACTGAGTTTTGTATGATGTACAGAGTAGATCCTGGCTGCAGCTCTTAAGCTTAGCTTCGAATCGTTTTGCATTGCTTGGAGGGCCAACTGCACTTGAGCTTTGTCGTTTTTTGGGGCCATGTTGCGTTGTGAACGAAAATAGGAAAGGGAGAAGACGCGTAGGTGCGATTCTGTGGAGCGTTCGTCCGTGTGGAGCGTTCGTATGTGGACTACGTTAGCGTTGCACACTCGCTTATATTGTGCACTCGCCTATACAGCACGTTATTTGTTTTTCCTCCTTTTCTTTCTTTTCCTTTTCCTTTTCTCCCCTTCGATTTCCTTTGCTTCGTACTGATTACTTCTTCTCCCTTTTTTGGGTAATACAAAACGAAAACGTTGACAATTGGACTTTGCCTTCCGAGTTGTCTCAGGGCACCTGCCCACTCCCGAGCCGTCGTCTCTCACACGATAAAAATAGGGAATCGTTAGCAAGCACACCACCACCACTATCAAGCACACCGCTATTCCCGATTAGGCAAAGCGCGCGCGGCACACTGCAGCAGTACAACCAGGATTTCCTGACAGCTGTCAGCCACGCCACCGCCACAACTGGATTCTTCCCCAAACACCACACAGCAGTGTTACTGCAACATCATTAATAGAATTAATTGAGTGTAACGTTAACCATCGCTAATAGCTTAATTCTTCTGCGCTTTTGGTG